>VZRO01006328.1:107461-171827 GCA_013397915.1 Daphoenositta chrysoptera | reverse complement strand
TTTTTTTTTTTTTTTTTTTTTGGTCAAAACAGAGGAAGTGGGTGGTGAGGTTGCCAAAATGCAAGCATTCTGTATGTGTATGGCATAGATCTGCTGTATATACAGGCATGTAACCATTTAATGTTTGTTATACATGGTGCTTTGGAGGAAAAATGCTGCTTACAGAGTGAGGTGAGAGGGAAAGAACACAATCTGACTTTGCTGCTTTTCTCCAGTGTATCAAGAAAAAACCTTCTCTCCAGAGGTACTGACACACAGCTTCCACTTTCTGAGTCTCTTGGGAATCCTTACAGTGCCCTTTCTTAGATGTCTCATTCTGCCTTTGGGAAAACTGTGGGTTTAGATGAGGTTATGCAAAAATTCTCAGTTGTCACTGACTTTTTAAAATTTTTATTTCCTAGAAATTGGAAAGATCTTGGGTCATCAGGTTGATCCTCCTGCAAGTGAAAGATTGCTCCCTACAGTTAGATTTCTTAAATTATTAATTGCTAGTAATTTATCTGATTAATTAGAACCTTTTACTTAAAATAAATTATTCAGATATTGTCATTATCTGACCAGCTTTGCAGATGGCTGTATAATATTCGGAAAATAGTGTATAGACTATTCCAAAGTATTACCTTAATGTCCCAGGAAGATAAATATTTACTGTGTTAGTTTCTGTACAAACACATACAGGAAAACATAGTCCTTGGCACGATATCTTTATAGTCCAATTAAAGACAAGTGATTAAACCACACAGTAGGAGAGAAGAAAAGACAGTGATAACAGTGTAATTTGTGAAACTTCAGAGTATTGCTGCATGTGTGCTCTACTTATTCTGATTTATGGGTATTTTAAACATGAGTTTCCTTTCCTATCACATTTATGTAAACATGCCTGTCTCCCTTGCCTAAAACCTTTCTGACTCCTAAAAGGTATCATGTTACATGCTTTCAGATGGAGAATTTGATAATCAAATCATATGCAATCTTGAAAAAATTTTCAGTCCTTTTCCCTGAACCAGATATTTCTACTTGTTAAAGTAGTGCACTTTCAGGAAGCAAGTCATCTACTTTTAACGAGGAGATAACAAAGTCACAATTCAAAATCCTTTGAAATTACTTTCCTTGTTTTGTATAAAATCCTAGGCTTTCATTCTGTAAAAATTCTAAGGGAACATGTCTTTAAGCCAAATTTAACATTGAGAAAGCCTTTCCTCTTGAAAGGATGTTGTGTGGAGCTTTGTTAACCCTTAGGTACAAAATCTATTTTGACTTTAAGTTAGGGTTTAAAACAAATGGTGGGGTATGTGCTTTTGGATGAACTCTCAAGACTTTCTGAAGCTCCTCTGCACCACTTTTACCATAAATCATTAGCTTCCCACTCCTGATGTCAGAGTACTGTAACAGCTCTCTAGTGCCTACCTCCACCTAACCTTAAAATAGATCATGCCTTCTGGCAAGGGACAGGAGCAAGAGTTTTACTAAAAGACTGTGTTTAAGCACAATGGGTGAAGACCTGCTGCAGTGTCACTGCTGAAGGGGAGGTGAGAATGTCACGAACATATTGAAGATCAGGGACAGCGAGTTTGATATAAATAGTCTTGGTGTTTTTGTTGAAGGGGCGGGATATGCAGTTTTCACAGAAAACTCCCCTTCCTTACCCTTATCTGTGTTATTGATTTCCACTTCAAATTGCAAATGAAGAAGATGCAGAACAGCTGGGCTGTTCAGCTGGAAGAGAAAATAGAAAAATACAAAGCCTTTGGAAGTAGTATTAATGGAAACCGTGGGGGAAAAAAGGCCTTTTCTCTAGCAATAATAATATTTTGCACTTGTTACGCAGTAAAGAGTGTCATCAAAAAAATCCCCAAACACTTGGCATACACTACCTTAGCTTTTTTCAGAGGAGAAGGGAAATTATACTGTTTTATTACTCTTAAAGGCCTTTTTTATCATGTGAGCCACTAACAAGTCAGGAAGGAAAGTAAAGATAGAATACCTAGATATGAAATGAGAATGGATATTTTTTACATATTCTGTATTTAGAAGGCGCTTTGGCAAAGATCAAAGAACAGTAGTGTATGCATTCCTACATCCCAGAAACTACCCTGAGACCCCCCGTGTTCAGAAAAAGCAGAAGCAGCCCCTGATGATGCCTGCTGAATAAAAGGGCAATTTGCAGCTTTGAAAGGTGAGGTAAAATATATGAATATTAAATCTAGATATGATTATTGTCTCTGAACTCAACACCATTATTTTGGGTCAAATCAGTAGTTTTTTTGGGGGGTTTTTAGGTAAGATTTCCAGAATTCTATTGCGTCTTAGTTATATTAGCTTAACAAAACTGTCTGCTACTATTTGTTCTACTTAATGTCTTTCTTTTTTTTTAAATTCTACAAACCAGTCTTCCCTTGCTCTCTCATCCTTAGTAACCCCAGATTTTACTTTTACCCTCCTCTTTGGAGGTTATAATATTTATACATCAGGAGTCCGTGACAGATTCCAGGAAACGAAATGGATATGCTTATTTCTTACTTAATTTGTTGCATTCTAGAGGTCTAACAGAATTTTAGCTTCTAAGTAACTTACTAATGTGAAGCAGTTCTCTGAGAGAGAGAAGGTCTAGACAAAGACATTAAGAGAGCTCCAGAAAAGGCCTTCCAGGTTGGCATTGATGTTCTCAATGGAGAAAATGCAGAAGCAAAGCAGTCTGATAATGGTGTCCTTCTTCTTCCAATTTTTATAAAGAGGTGAAGCATTTCTGGATTAACATAAGCTTTTTAAATGTCAGGATGCCTCTGCCTAACTCTGCTAAGCCTGTCTAAAAATAGATTGTGAAAGAAGATAAAGCAATATGTGGATTCTCATATGTTTTTGTCCTCTGTTTATGGGTTTAATGTCAATAAATAATTATGGTTGAAGCCCTTGTAGTGAAAACTACTTCCCTTTGATAAATCTCTAAGATCATACAATAAGAATAGATAAAACTAACAGTATAATTCTATATTCTGTCAGGTTTTCTCAGATGCGGCCAGTAAATCAGTTTTTGAACTAGGAGGAACAAATGTAGCTGCTTGCTTTCCCAGTATCCTTTAATCAGGGCCTACATTTTTACAGTGTTAAAATACTTATAAGAAATAGCACTTTTTTAAAGCATATCATCAACTCTGCCACACTGTGTGACTATAGCATTTACAAATTGTAAATTTGTAAAGGCTTATAGCAAAGATAGCACTCTATTGATTTTTTTTTCATATTCTCCTTTTTCAATACATCTATAGTATTTTACTTGTGAAAAACAGATCAGGATTTTCTTAAGTGTCAGGGGAATTGCGCACTGCAAGTTGAAATGAACTGGGCACGTAAGCAGCAGTAGTTGCTTTAGGAAAGTGTACCCTAAATGTCTTTGCTTATGTCAAACGCTAAATTTATCCCCATTGAGAACTAGGTTGATGGGAAGTTGTCTCTTTAAAAGAAACAGCTTTTTTTTTTTAATTAGTCAAGCATAAACATGTCCTTATTTCAGGTATATGATTTGATTTTCACAGTAATTCTATGGAATTAAATTTTTCCTTCTTAAAATACCTGTCTGCAGCTTAAACTATGCAAACTATTAGAACAGTTAGTTTAGAAATAAGATTTTAAATATGAAACAAGTTCATGTTTCAGAGTTAAGTCTATGATTATAATAACTGTAATAATGTTCTGGCTCATTAACAAGAGGAAAAGGAAATCCTTCAACAGGGGCAGGACAAAGACCTTGTAGTCATCCAATAACATTCAGTTCTGTAAACTCTGTTTTCATCATTTTTAATGTCTTGGAAGTATTTTCTCTAATGAAAGCATTTCTGGTTATTTTTTTCAAAGATACTTCCTTTCCGTCCTGACAATCTTCGTGTGAAGAAAGCTTTGGAATAGTGATAGGGGGGATTACAGGGTGCTAAAGGATCCTTTGTCCATACTCTGCAGAAGTTCCCTGATCATCAGCTCAGGCTGCCCAGGCAGTGGCCTGCAGAGAGGTTTTTCCCCCACAGGGGACAAGGACTAGGGCTACGGGGGGATGTGAACTCTCATCCTGCCCCAAGCAGGAGTCAGAGTGCAGCCAGGGAGGACAGCTGTGGAGAACACCACAAAACCACCTTCACCTCCAGTGCGGGCTGTCCAGGGAGACCTTCCATTCAGGCACTCGTGGTGTGCATCAGGAGCTGCAGAAATTATCATTGAACACCCACCCACGCGCCTGGAAAAAAACCCCAAAAACCAGACCCGCAGGGGTGTCTATAAAGGAAAGGAGGACAGAGAGGTGGTGCTATGATAAATGGACTCCTGTTTATACCAGTTTGACCACAAGAATTTGTCCCATAGATGAAGTATGCACTCACAGCTTATAGCTCACATAAGCAAACATGAGACTTTGCAAAAATTGCTCACTGGTCATTAGATCCTCCTTCCACTGCTCATGTTTTTTCCTGTGGTGCTAATGCTTTCATTGCTAGGAACTTATATATAGTTCTTATGAAATGACAGTATTGGAACCCCATTGAATTTGATTGGTTCAGAACATCTCTGGGCAGCTTGCAAATACCCTTTCAATTCACATTAGTATATTTCCAGTCTGAATTTTCTTTTAATTTTAAAAAAGGACTTTTAAAAAGAACAAAAAGAAAGTTCCATGTTTCCTAAAGCAACATTCAAAGCAATTAAATGAAACCTTTTTAACAGCATGATCTTTTTCATTTTCACTATCACCTCCTTAGCCTTAAGTAAAAACCAAAAGAGACCTTTGAAAAATGATGATTTTTTATATTTAATAAGTGATCTTTTCATGTTTCTGCTGTTGTATGCTTTTGAGCTATCTAACAACTATGGATATGTAGCAGCAGAAGGGCAAACTTGTCTCATATCCTGTGAAGAGGTGACTACCTGAAGTGTGGGTATGAAAGAAAGTATAAGAATTCTCTGAAAGGTTTTACTACAGAGAATACAGGGCTGAGACCTTCATCTAACCCTGGATGCACATTATTCTTAATAATGCATTTCCGTACATTTTTTGCAGACTCTAAGTAGTGAGCTTACTAAAACTGACAATATTTTACAGGGACAGAAAAAAAAAAATCATGTTTCCTGTATCATACACAGTTCTTTAATTTGTGACATATCACTTTTATCTCTTCTTCCTTTAACACCAGATTTGGTTTAATTAAATTTATGTCAAATGAACACATGAAATGAAAGGAAAATCAGAAAGCCTGCAGTTGCCCATTAGTGAGTCAGTGACTGCACAGTGAAAGGCTTTTGAAGCCTGGCTTACTGCCAGAACAAGCTTGCAATGATGCTCAGAGACACCCATGATGCTTTGAAGGGAAGAACTTAGCTGACCTGAACCTGTTCTGTGGAATCAGTCCAAATCCTCATGGGCTGGATGTAAAATCTATAATAAGTCTCCTGTCTTCAGCCATTTACCTGTCAAGTGAAAAGAGGGTGTGAAACCACAATATCTGCAGAAAATTAATTAGAATAAATCATTCTTTGTTTAGTACATGCTCAAAAAAATCACCACTGTCAAATAATTTTTTAACCCAATAGCAAATTTTTTGCTCCTTTTTTCTAAAGTGGATCTGCAAGTCTTTAAAATATGAAATATCACTGCCTTACTTTTGCATTCAGTGGAAGTAATGTGGGTTGATCATGAATGTGTCTGTCAGAACTTGGCCCTCTGGGATCCTTAATCTTTGCCAGATTTGAACCATGGATCATGTGAAGTGAACCAGCACACAACTCCTGTAGTTTGTGGGTCTGGGTTGAAGACAGTCAGCACTTTTCAGATGGGACACTGATGGCACGGCGTGCCTGCCATCAGAGAGTAACTAGGCTGACACAGGCTAAAGGGAGTCTAAGAAGGTGCAGACTTCTAGGTCTGTGTCTTCACAAAAAAGTCTATCTTTACGAAGAAAGTATTGGGAAGCATAGTAGGCGCCAACTCTCATTATTCCGTGTGAATTCGAGGTATAATCCACAATGAAAAGCCTTTGCATGGTCAGCTTAACCCTCTACCAAATGTACAAGGAGAAGGAAGCTCGTTTCAGAATAAAAACCCCTGTACCAAGAGCTGTGTTGAATGTCTGCTGAGAATTTCATGCTTTATATTCCCTTTCCAAGCTCTTTCTCTTATAAACAAAGCCATTTAAACAGGTTATGTGTGTTTAGACTATTTATTTACATGTAATTGTCTGCATGCTAGGCAACTTCCAGATATCTATCACACAAATGATTAATACAATAGAAAATAATATTAAGTGGTAATTCGAAAGAGTTAGTTGCCAGCAAGTAGTGACACAAAGAATTCTCACAAGAATTACTTTTTTACTGTCAGTCTGCATCCAGTTTAGCAGCTGCTAACTCTTGATCCATATCTCACAGCTGTAAGATAATAAATTAACTCCTGGAGTTTCAGCACCTCAAAACATCAATATTTGGTCAACTTATTTCAATCTGAATTTCAGATTACTGTAGCAGAATAAGACAATATGTATTGTATTTGTATACAATATTATATTTATCTTCTATTATTTTAAAGTTAGGTTGTTTCTTTTGTAATTCTCTAGACTGAAAGTTATAAAAGAATCCTTAATTGTTAGGAAATGTAAATACCAATTTAGTAGTCACAAGAAAGTACATCTAATCCCATTACACTGATTTCAAAACCCTTCAGAACTGTGATATTTCTTTGCACTTACTTTATTTCTTAGCACGTTGTGACTTGCAGTAAAGCCAGAGTCTGTTATTTTAGTCAGTTTGACTCAGTAAGACATACACCTTGAAATTACATAGAGCTGCTGATCTCCAAACCAGTGTCTGCATTCCAAAAAATTTACAAATTAGTGTTGGATCTGGAATAAGACAAAATCAAATAAACACACACATTTCAACTGAAAATTTTAATACTTTTTGGATACAGCAAATTTAGAATACTTACACATGCTGGAAAGATGAAAAAGTAAGTACTTCCATTCTAGAATATAAGTAGCTCATACCAATATCAGATTCTTTGATTTTGGAGGACCCAATATGTCATTGTTATATGGTAGCCAAAATTCTAATAATGGGTTTTATTTAGTTTTCTTTTTGACTGAGTCCTTGCAGCACCCGATCTATTACCTGACAGTAGGAGATGCTTTGTGTGTCCCTCCGTGCTTTACTCTCATGAATCATAAATATGAATATTACTTGGCATACCTTTACTATATTTCCTTAACCTCTGACCATCCAACACATACAGTTTTGGTTTTGGGGGATTAGGAGGTTTAAAGAAGCTTCAGTCCCTACTTGTGACTGCAATATTTTCAGGGTTTCTTGTTATTCACATTCTATTTTGCTAAATAGGATTTTGTGCATAAATAGAAGTTATTTTCAATATTATTCCCCATAAAGTAAAATGACTGGGAAGAAAACCCCAACCCAAGAATCTAAAGGTGCTAATAACTGCAACCGTGAGCTTATGATTTACATGATAGAATAGCTATAACACGAAACTTCATTAAATACTTGTAAGAACTTTCTATCAATGGCATTTAGCTTGATCCTAAAATCTTTGTCACTTGTCAACACTCTAACAAATAAGATTTAAGAAATAGTTACAATGCATTCAAGTTCTTAGATTTCAAGAACAGGATGAGTTCAAAGGAAAAAACCCCAAAACATTGAATGTGTCAGAAGTTTGATGTCACCAGAAAAAAATGGGGTTCATTGGTTTTATATTAATGAGAGCCTTCATTCTTTACAAGTACAGCTGCTGCTTGTACTGAGAAAAATCCTGTCATAGTAATCCTTAAAAAAAGAATTTTTAAAAATGGAATGTTTCACCAGAGAGAAGTTCTGGTGTGAATCAACTGTGCTTTATATCATAAGTGCTTGACATCAAGAGTGTGATAAAAATACTTTTGTCATGCAAAGTGTCAGTTTACATTTTACATAGGCAACTTCTAATTTTGCTGCACAGATTTACATAACCACTTCAAAAGTAGTTTATTTCCTGTGGGAGTGGTCCAAACCTCAGAAAACAATACGTAAGGTAAGTTGCAGCAGAAGAGAGAAGAGGGCAATAATAACATCAGGCTGTGCCACTGGCAAGAGGTGCTTTCTGTACCACTCACTAGCCTACCCATCAGGTAAAAAGTGTCGCCAGACTAGCTGAGATTTGGTTTAATTCATAGAAATGTTTGAAGTTTCTTCAAGGATTTTAGATTAGAATTTTTTTGTTGTTGTTACTAGATGTAAAATACAAGCTGTTTTTTCACCTTCTAGCCATATTTCTCTACTAGTCTAGGATTAATGATAACTTTGTCAATAAAATAGATTGTTTCTTAGTTTTGTTTCAAGTATTTGGATTAGGACAACATTTGAGTAAAAAAAAAACTCTACACAATTAGGAAAAAGGATGGAATGAACCCTGTGATTCTTTCCAGGTATTTCTATTAATATTGTAGTTTTCTGTTAGAAACTACCAATTTATTTTTATTCAGGTTTCTCTCTCACTCATACTTTGTAGTCTTCGAATGGAAATACTGCCTAGAAAAGTTCTACTGTCTTTCTGTATTTCATTATATTTAGCAATATCACCTCCATAGTACAGATGACATTTCCAAGCTTCTTTACTAATTGCCTTCAGAATCACCCTGCTTCCTTTTGGAAAAATAAAATTTTAAAAATAAATAATTAGATAAATAAAGACAGGGAAATTATGGGAACATAATTTGATTACAATTTCTGTCAAAATGCCATACTTATAGAAAACAGGATATAAACCTCTGTGTCAACAACAGCCTATCCAGAGTATATCATCACCTGTAAGATGAAGGAAAAAAAACCTCCCTTATTTCAAATCCATCTTTTACATAAATGCCATGGTGTTACAGAGCTGACTGACATCTTGAATTGAGGAATCATCCAAATCTCACTTTTTTTTTCATTATATAGCTACAGGTTTATTTTTTCCTCAGTAAATTACTTCTCTGCTAATTTATATAGTAACAAAATGAATTCAGCAAACTGATAAATGCATGCAGAACATTCTGGATTAATCTTATTCCCTCTTTCTTTTTTTCTTTTTTTTAATAATGTTTTCACAGCATAACTTGTGACATTGGGACAGACACTTTTTAACAACCTGGTTATACTGGAATGTTTTCATGAAAATCCAGATTAGAAAACTACCTAATTCTAGCCAACACATTCTTACAAGGCAGTAAATCTTACTGAAATTAAGATCAATTTATGTCTCAAACCCTTTTAACAATTTTCAGACCTACACCTTTTTTTCAATGCAAGAAATTTAATCTTTACAAACAACACAGATAGTTGTTAAAAATGCATTCATTTTTTAATATCCTGAATTAGAGAAGGGTTCATTGCTACAAAAGACTGAGTGCGTATGTTTGATTATTAGAGACAAATTTCTCATAAAATCTTTTAGTAAAAGCTAGTAAGTAAAGCAAAGTTCTTTACAGTATTTGTTTTGTAGGGATTTTTGTTTTGTTTTCAAAGATGTCATTTAAGATATGAAGATTCATAAATTAGAATGAGGAAAACCACCAATTTTGCTGAAATTAAACCCTCTCCTGCATAATGTATTTAGTAAGTTCTATGGCTTCCTACAAGAATTAAACAATGACATCATCTAACATTGGCATTCAAAATGCTTTCAGATACATTTTATGGATCAAAGAGCATTTCTGTTGGTGAATCTTGTCTTCATAAATTTCCTACTTCCATTAAACATTCTTTGTGATGGAATTACAAACTGAAATAAACCTTTTCTTCTTCAACAAATAATATTTTAAAGCTTCTAGTCAATTTATGGCTTACAGAGGAAGCTCTGTAACTATGTTTATACACTTCACAGTGTTCCTGAAACAGCTGCTGCCTCAGTTTATAGTAACATGATGAAAGAAGCATCTTTTAGTACGTGTTGTTCTTTAGCACAGTTTTTGCAACAGAAGTACCTTACAAATATGAAATTTAGGGAGAGAGGGAAGAATCCTTGGCTCATTGATTTTCTTTGCAAAGCACCTAAAACGCTGCTTAGTTTAGAAAATGCTGTTATCTGGGTTAGAAGAAGCAGTAAGTGATGTGTCTCCAGAGGGAGAGAGAGAGAGAGAGAGAGAAAGAGAGTTACATGCTGGTTGAGAACATGCAGTGAATTTATGTCTCTGCTTTTACATACACTATTTAATATCAATGAGATGAGGAAGATAAATCTGCCAGTGTAATCACTTGAGAGTTTGCAAGTCAGTTGTCATCTTTAAACTTACTAAAGGCATGAGAAAAACGTAGTAGGAAGAATACAACCCTTATACTGAAAAATTGAACTTTACGACTGCTTATACATACTTAAATGCCTGCAATTGCTATTTTATGTGTAGAAGTCTAAGCAACATTAAAAAGAAAGAAGAAAAAAATAATCCAAGGTAACTGAAGTGATAACAAAATTTTGTCCTTTTTTGTGCTGTTTTTGTCATCTGCTTCTATCTGGCATTCTATATGAACACATATTTTTGCATATATTTTATGTGTGAGCCTTGGCATTTTAGCCCTCTCCTGCAGAGGCCCCTTAGTACCATATGCTTCTGTTTTTCTTCATTGCGTGATGTGATCTCTTCTGACTGTTACATGCACGTGAAAGGACAGTGGGCTTTTGGGGGAGAAGAAACCATGCTCTAAGAGAGCACACGTCAGTTGCTTTTCAGTCATTTGGAGCTGATTGGATCTGACAAGTGTTGTAGCTACTCATCGTAATGGATGTCTCTGCTTTAGCAGAGGAGAGGTGAAAAGGATGTAATTCCCAGTGGAAGAAGGCAACATGAACTATTATTTAATTACAGGCTAATATAAAAATCCCTAGTAATCCCTTGTTGGTTTCCAGACTTGTCTCTTCCTTTCTCTACAAGGCAACAATCAGGGCTTTTAAGGCAGCACAGACAGCTATGCCAGTTAGGAAAATAGCTCCTAAAAGATGTAATATGCTCATTCATTTCTTTTTTGAAGAAACCTGCATAATATGCAATCAATTCTTGAAATCTAGAAATCACTCACATTTTTGTCCTGTTTAAAAGATTTTTTTTCTTAATGCACAGCTTGAAATAACAATTCCACATTAGACAACAACTCTGCCTCAGATTTGAAGGTTGCTTACTTTTTTCATCAGGAAAGCTTGATTACTTCTCTGACTGAATCCGAGAACCTTATTTTGATTCAGTTAAAAACACCAGGCTCAGTTCTCTGTGAATCTGAGCTTCACAGGTTTTTTCTCATTTAGAAAAAAATAAAAGTTTTATTTGCTATGTCTGCTTTGGAAAAAACAGGCTTGTGATCATTTGCTTTATCTTCATTATGTTCTTCACCAGTGTCGGGGTAGTAAAAGACAGCAGTGCCCAAACTGATCTTCAGGCTTAAACACTGCAAATACAATTAAGATTTTACTCTCAGAATTAAATGGGAACTACAATTGAGATTTCATAAATTAGAAAGAATTGAAAAAACCCAAATAAACAAGTAAAGAAAAAAATCTGCAAGACCTCAGCAAACAAACAACATCAATCCAATTCTATGTAGTTACTACCCAAGGTAAATGCAGTGTAATTTAAGTTTGGATTCTCACTAGCCAAAACTGTTTTCAGTCAAAGATACACATTCCTGAGCATTGCTGGGTTTAGACATTTTTATTGCTGTGTTTTATTTGACCTTTAACTAGTTTAAGGACAACAAGAGGTGTTCTACTAAAGCTAGGATTAGCATACAAGTATTAAAATGATACTGAAACAACATAACCCTAAGATTTATCCTACACATAAAATTTTAGAAGTCTTACCATAAGATAAATAAATCAGAATTAAATAAATAAATCTCTTATGGTAAACAAAAGAAAAAAAAATTGACTCCTCCTGTATAAATGGTCCTGTATTTCACAAGCTGCTGCACAGGAAAATTTCTATCTTGGAGTTTATTAACTGTCTCAATACACATGGCTAGATTCTCACTCTGAGTACAATCTGTGAAAAAAACAATGCCATACCACAGATAAGTATTGCATTTGCACAATTTTTCAGATACAGTATTTCACAAAACACACACCATTCATCACACACTTATGTACTCATGAGTCATTTTACATAGAAGTTGCGTTTCATTTAAATGAAAAGTTTGGGGTTTTTTAAAATAACTTTATTAACTCACTTTAAACTGATGGGGAGTTCACCACTGAGTATCAGCCAAGTACAAGACCTCTAAAACTCAGTGGAGATCAAGTGTTGTGGATCTCTTCCTGGAGTTACACTCTGTCAGATCTTCCAGTTGTGCATTTCATCATGCATTTTTTACCATCAGCATGTAATAGAGGCTGAGATACATGCATATTTTACCTTTTCAAATCCAATTTACGGAAACAGCTATATGAACTAATCACATGAATACTTTGCTATGCAATGATTTTAACTATTTTTCATTCACTTAATGATCCATATTTCTCCTTTATTTTGAAATTTTCAGAAGTAGAAAGTGTCTCTCCATTCTTGTCCATTTCTTTTTGATCTTCAGGCATGGTTAGGTTGGCATAATGTCTTTCTGTGTGTTCTCCGAGGAGCGATACAAGAGTGATCCATACATGTACTGTCAATGGATACCAAATATTTAGTGAAAATGATTGGCTGCTGTGGAGTATCTCCCAAACTCTTCGGCACCTGAGAACAGTCCTTGAGAAGATTCAAACCTGACTCCGATTTTATCAATAGACACAACTTTTCCCCCTAAATTAGAGTTGATTGAATAGATAAATGCCACTCTGAGTGGACATTTCAAACAAAGATAGCAAAAGAGGGGCCGTTTGTATTAGAAAACCTGATCAGGAAGAAATATTCCCTGCATGTTTGAAAACTAGGTTGAAGTTCCCTTGAGAACTGAACCAACAGTCACAGGAAACAGAAGAGCTCAGAGTTTGTCTGATGGTTGCCTTGTGTCTTGAGAAAAATGGAAGGATGATCTGCCTCAGAGCAAAAGAGTAAGGAAATCCGGGCAACCTAAAGAGGCAAGGCTGAACTTTGCACAGAAGGGAAAAAAAAGAAGTTGAATACAAAGTATTTGGAAAGAACAAGGTGTAATTCAGGTATATTTTCAGGTTCCTGATTTCAACTCTGTATTTCTGCTTTTAGGCAACATCTGTATTTTGAGAGAGGGTGAACAAAAAAAGCAAGGAGACGCTTATCTCCTTTCAATGAAACAAATGCTATTTTGAATATTAATGACAGCAGTTTATACCTCCTCAATCAGTATGAACAATAGCAATAGCTATTTTTAAGTTTTTTAAGGTGCTGAACATGGCTGGGAAATCTGGCCAAAACGAGGGGGAAAAAGAAAAAAAGGGAGGAAACGACAGAAAGAAAACTGCAGGTTCTTTGTCACACTTAGCATAAGGAGACAGCACACATCCTTGTCTGGGAGGCAGAACCACAGCCCCAGGCCTGAAGTCATGTCCCGGGGGACTCGGTGCCTCTCAGCTGGCCTCTGGGGAAAATGGAAGGAAGAAGTGCAAGTATATCAGCATCCAATTTGTCGTGAAGGGATGTCCCTGAAGGTCAGTTCTGGAGAGAGGGATGTGAAAAGTATTCCCTGCAGGTACATCCCTCAACTGATATTGCTTATGTTTTCTTAGCTGCCAACTGTCTGGCAGATAACTTAAATATGCCTGTGGCTGCTTTAGCCCTGAGCTACATGCATGGCAGATGAGAATGGTTTGGCCGGGCTCCTCTGGGTGTACTGCCTTTGTCAAAGGAATTGCACCCTGCTTTTCCATGGTAGTACATCCTCAGTGTCCTCTGCAGCACACACCATACGGTGCTGCTTATGTGGGAGGAAACATAAGGATGGACAGTATTTTGCACTTCTTCCTACCATTTTGGACAGATGGCAAGTGTTTATGCCTTTCCACGTGGCTGCACACTGGACAAGATGATCAAGACAGATGATTTATAATGGAGCTCACTGGAGATCAGATTCAGTCTACAGTGGCTTAATTTCACTGGAATGCCCATAAATAGGGGCTGTTCTTTGTGGCTGGCTAACAGGATCCCTTTGAAACAGCTTTGAGCCAGCCACCATGCAGCATATATAGATGACAGACACACCTCTTATTGTTGTTGAGGGACTATGAACATTTCAGAGCTCTTTACCTATATATAGAGTTAGAATTGTGTGTGGATTACTGCTGCTTTTCTTTTTCCTTCACTGCCAGTTGTCCAAAGATATTAAACATCTAATGTGTTAGGCAGCGGGGCTTGCTTGTGCCAAGGAACAGGAGAAAAGGAGCACTGAGGACAGTGATGGGAGGGGAAAGGATCCTGTCAGCTCTGGAGAGAAAGCGTGACATAAACCAACCTTTACCTAGAAAAGCTGGACAGCCTGGTATAATCTCTGAAAAACCTTAGTAGAAAGTACACAATTGAAGGCTGAAGGCTCAAGCACAAATCCAGAAGAAAACCTTTGAGATTTACCAACTGCTCTTCTAAATCATGGAGCAGGGGGTCCTTTCCTCATTTGTGGGTCCACTCACAATCCAAACAAATCTGAAACCATTACAATGCATGGCAGTTGGTCAACAGTGTGGAAAAACCTCATTTACTGACTGGCCAGACAGTTTTAAAACCTTCAGATTTTTCTAAGTCTAGGTTATTAACTGTCTGACTGTAATCACATCTTCACCATAGGGAGCTTCAAAAGCTTTTCATTTGCATTGAATCAGTTGCCTTCCTCCCTGTCTTTTTCCCTCTGGAAATAAGCTTAAATAATTCAACAAAATGCACACATGGCTAGTGATTATTGAACCATTCTGAAACACTCAAGGCAAATAGACCATTATGTAGCAGGAATTAAAACTTTCCTTGCAGTCACTGGGAGAAAGAAGTATACATATATATGTATAACCCTTGTCTTTCTCACAAGTGCATGTGTGTGTGCAGAGGGATACTTATAAATATTTCCTTCTCACAACGACCTTGTGACTGTCCAAAAAAAAGTTTTTAAAACAGTGTTCAGAGACTATGTCAGAGATGACCCATGGCAGTTTATGATGAGTAAAGAGTGGCCAATTTTAAGGCAGCAAAAAATTCTTTCTTGTAATACTACATCTTTTCACCCTGACAGGGAATGACATTTTTTTTCATGCTATGAGTTTGTGTGAAGACATCCTAGGATTCTGGTGACTAATTCTTTAAGCTATGTGCACACAGGCTTGTATCTCTGTACCAATGTCACATATGGGAAAACACGAGAAAAACAATGACAAAAAAATTTGATGCATTTAAGTATTTATTTTAAATTAAGTTTTATTTAATCATTTCATTTTAATGTATTTAATGGATAACATTATTTAAATTACCAAATTGAACTTTTTAGGGCAAGTAAAAAAAGTAGAACTAGCAAGAAAACCTCAGCTCAAAACCAAAAAAGACAGCTTTTCACTACATGAAGTGTCATGGTTGTAACCAATATTTCTAGACTTAGTGCCTTTTGGCTTTCCTCCATTTCAGTACAAGTTCTGCCACAACTGCTTTGTAATGGGAAATCTGTGTGAGTGTCATCTATCTGTCAGTGGCTACTAGAAGAAATGAAAATAAACAAATAAATCTAATTTTAAAAACTCTCAAAAGATTATTTTCCATGCTAATATCAACCTTTACGGTAGTTAACAGAAAAACCAGGAGGAGAATGTCATAAGGCACTTGATAACATTAAATTCAGATTTGAGCCTAGTTATAGCTTCTTACTTAGGAAAAGAGAAACCAATACACAGTGACACAAAACCATTCCTATGTTGTAAGGACAAACAATACACTTATTCCCTAGTTGCATGTCATTCTGACGTCTGCTATAAGGGCATTTATACAGTGAAAACGGATAAAAAATAATGTCCAGAAACTCATTGTAGGAGGTCAAATCTGATTAGTAGCCCATGTTAACTAGAACAGAAATGTTAGATGTGTAAATACTGAAACCCAGGCAAAACTTCTTGGCACAATTCAGCTTCTCCATTACGTAGAGAGACACATATATGCTAGTTTTTCTGGTTTCAAATATTTCAGTTAAGGTTTTTTCCTATACTTAAGACTCAGAGACCTCAGTAACAGGCAGTGGGATCCCCAGCTGAATAAACACCTCGTTTCATTTCCTCATTTAAGAAAATAGGAGAGAAAAATTAAAATGTGAAGGCCATGACCCAAGAATACTGCCCTCCAATTATTGCTTTTCTAAATATATGCTCTCTATCAGTTGTGATAGCAGAATCTGGAAAGAAAAGTAAGACTGGGAACCAATATTGCTTTTTTCAGGTAAGTGTCTATTTTGTGTATTGAATTTTTTAATAAAATTTAGCTATGACTATGAATATTAGCATATTATAATTGAAATCGTAGCAAACAATTTTCATCATGTCCCTTTTAACTTTAAAAAGTGTTGTACTCCTGGGCATGTTAAATTAATTGCTTTTTTATTTCTGTTGAACAATGCTGTTTACTGACCACTAGAAACAAATCCTGTAGTAATAATTGTCAAGCGCCACTTATATTTGATTGATGTGCGGCATACATCCGAGATGCTCTCGCCTGAGTGTCTTCATGGGTGAGATTCTTTCATAAGAGTGGTTGCTCTGCAAAGCAGTTCAATGCAATGTGCACTTAAAATGCTTTTAAAGTGCACTTTACCAGCCTATTGAGGATCAGCCTAAAATAATTATCAATAGCTTGGACCTCACTACGGCTCCAGTATAGCAAGGAAAAGGAAATTCAGACAAGAAAAGGAGATATGACAGAATAAAGACACCATGTTGCTGTAGTAAATAAAAATCACACCGATTTTAGTGTCAAGATTGTATTTCATTACTCCAAGTTTGCTGACTGGTCTTTCAGAGCTACCGCTATCATAAAAAATGATGCTAAAAAATAATTTGTGTTTATACAGTTACTTTGATAAAAATCATGCGAAACACTGTTACTCTACAGACATTCCTGGATTTGAATTTGTCATGTTCAAAGTCTAAAGAAAGAATATTCACATAATGTAGAATTATTCCTGCTGAATAGGAGAATGGAACTAAAAAAGGGAATCAAAGATTTATGCTCAGATTGCTGGCATAAACATCTGTATTAACAGAAGTTAGGACATGGCAACAAGTATTTACTGCCACACTGGAAATCAAAATGTGGATTCCTGGAGTGCCATCTTTTGCAGTTTAGGCTCCACTGTTTACCATGCTGATGTTCTGCTTGTCCTGGGAGAGCTAGATGACCAAAGTGAATTCAAGACAGCTGATTTCCCTTTGATTTTCCCTTTTTTTCTTCTGAGAAAAATTTTTTTCTTCATATTTTTGAGCAGTGTTACTTTTTCCTCCTGTATGATCTACCTCTGAGGCAGGGTAACTCAGATTCCTGTTAATAAATCCCTGGGGTGAATTAGAGTGAAAAAAACCTGAGTGACCAGTGTATGTGTATGAGGCAGCTCTATTTTAAAACAATTTAATTGCAGTGGAATGGAGGTATGTGGCCATTTTGGCTCCTTTCTGTACAGGTATAAAATGTCACATAGAAAATATGTAAGGAAAAGTAAGAAAGAGAGAGGTAAGAGCAAATAATGGAGAGGAAAGGTATTACCACACATGGATCCAGCAACTTGATTGTTGCAATTTTAGTGTCTGTGATCAGAGTAATCTGCTGGGTGTGGGGGCCCACGAAACAAAGAGTTTGTCAGGTTATGCATGTTCAAGTCAGCATGGAAATGCCTGGATCCCTCCCTAGCAGGGCAATTCTTCATGTGTGATGCAACATTATGGGGCATGCACAATCTCCTGATGGAAAGTTGCCAAAAGAGTCGGGGCGGGCTTTGGGGTCCTTGGTGGCCCATAGCCTTCTCTAGGGGTATGCCCACTGTTTGACCCTGCTTCATGTGACAGAGCAGATGTGTCTTATCATAAAATCGGAGAGTCAGCATTGAAAAAGCGTTGCTTCACGTGTGTAGGACCTGCTGCTTACCATCCTTTCCCCTTGTTTGGTTTGAAAACTGTTTAAGATATAACTCTCCCGATTGTCCTGGATGCAATCAATCATAGAGCAACCCAGAAAATTTTTAGGTTTCCACACCTCCCAGGCATCACCACTAGTGCCTCCATTTCACCCTTACTCTGCCCCCAAAACCTTTTCTTTTGTCCAGTCAACTGTCCAGTTTTCTTTTCTCCAGCCAACTAGAACCTAAGTGGAAAAAGATTCAACCAGTACAATAGCACAAGGACAAAATTCAAGGCCCTAAAACTATTTAATGTTTGGACTAAGTTTAGGACAACTAAACTTCAAGTTTAAGCTGACCTAAAGCCTAGGAATGCACTGGATCCAAGGAGACATAGCTAGTGCATGCTCAATGTGAGAGCACAGCTGTCACCAAGTTCTACAGGCTGTCATGGGTTCTTATCTCCTTCAGTTTTGATGAGGTTTTCTGGATGTAGAAGCAAAATTTGGCTCCCATTGCATATCTCATGAAGCTGTCTGCTAAAAAAAATGGCTTAAACTGTGTGTTATTTGTGACAATGCCCCAAAACTTCACACTAAACTCTACAAAAGCCCAAAGTTTTGAAGTTTGTAAAAGGTTAATTGATTTATCTTCATCTCATCACTTCCTATTTTTGTATTCCTTTACTAGAAATAGAAGAAAGTTCTGTTAAATAAAAAAGTAAAAAAGGAAAGCATCTAAAGTAGTTTCAGAGAATAAAGACTTTCATCTGAAGTTAGATGTGAACCCGAATTGCAACATAATAATAGTCAGATTAGTCAGGAGTATGTGCCCTGTTGTGACTTACTGGTTAACTTTGCATTGCTTGTCAAGATTATGAAATGGAATTATACCTTGGGCACAGGTAGCTGAGATTTTACAGTGTTAACTAGTAATGGAAGTTTCTAATCCCAACACATTTTGTCATGGTGTCCATATTATGCAGGCCCACATATTTTGCTGCAATCATGTTTGACACAGTACCTAAAATTCTGCTAAGATGGAAGAATAAAATGTGTCTCTGTGCTCTAGTACGGATGCAGTGTGATTTCAGGAAACAATTTCAAGCCGTTCACAAATATATTTTTCTGCATTGTACTCTTTTTATTATAGGGCTCCAGCCTCTGATATGAGGTTGGACATGCAGACAACTTTTAAAATTCAGGAATTTGTCTAAGATGCAAGAATTTGACCTCTGTAAACAAACAGTGATCTCAGAATCCTAACTGTTTTCATCATCTCTGGAAATTCAAGGCAAACCTTCTGAAACCTATAAAGTATGAAGCAGTTCTAATTTCCAAGACTGTTACAGGAAAAAATTACTCATTTTCCAGATGCAAGGTTTGGTAGGCAGCTTCTGGACTTTGTAGGCATTCTGTATCATTCGCTGCTTACTCAGACTCAGTTTGGGGGTTTGCTTTACACCATTTTAGCAAAGAAGGGTTTAATCAGATTATATGTTAGGCCCAGTTGATTAATTACTCTGTTATTGAGGCAGGATTGTAGAGGGGTTTAATGCTAAGAATCATCTTCCCTAGTCCTACCTCCTGCCATCATCTGTCAGATTATGCTTCATTACTAGTCCATTCATTTTCCAGATTGCTCAGACAAATAAGGAGCCTAGTTGTCAAAAAATTGCTTCTCATTTTTGCCAATTATGGAATAAAGAATGAACAAAAGACGATAATTCCGTCTCTTCTATGGTATGGTATTAAAAGAGACAGCTCTTGCAATTCCCACTTAGAAACAATTCCATAGAGAACATAAATTAATACACTGAGATTTGGTTGGTCCTTGGCAGTCTTAGAAATGCGTGTATGAAGAAAGGTGAGGATGGTGTTTTTCTTTTAATTTGCCTAAACCTGTTTCATGGGTAAACATTGTTGGGTGAAGAGTTGCAGTATCTCATCCAGATATGCAGAAGTTTTACTGTCACACATTTTAATAATGGTAATAGAGTCATGTCAAAATTGCAAAGAAAATTCTGCTCCTGCTTGCCTTAAAAAAAAAAAAAAACAAACAAAAATCACTAATCTTACAGAAAAAGAATACTTTATGAAAAGTCCTCATTTCAAGTACTTGCAGATGTGTTTTGCCACCTTTGCATTTTCTTCTTACTGGCTATTTTCTTCAGACATCTGCTGAAAGGTGGTTATTATAATTGCAAGTATTTCCTGAAAGAAGGTTTAGATGATAAATTTTCAATAATTGTGAAAAATTGTTGATTTTTCCCTGTTTCTAGCACACAACACTGTAATATTGTAAGTTAAAGAATCTACTTTACTATGATACATATAGAAATAAATATTTTCCTTCAGTTAGTTGTCTGCTTGTCTGCCTGTTTTCCAGCAGTGCACTTCTTAATATGAAGAATAATACTAACAGTAGAGAAAAACAGGCTATTCATTCATGTTAAAGAAAAATTTAGTTGGAAAGGATTGTCACAGAGAACATTAAGCTCCTTTTACTGCCTGTCTGCTTCTTGCTTCTGAACATAAAAGCTAGAAAATTGAATGTTCTTTTCTTAGGGATGAGATTTTAAAATTGCAAGCCTAGGACACCTGAAAGGCTTGAGCATCTGGAATCCTGTTCACCTCAGATGTTTTGTTCTGATATCACCTGAGACTGCATCTTAGATATTGCAGGAGTAACCAAATTGTAGTAGTTATCAAAATCATATCAGAACACAAAGCAAGCCAAGTGACAAAAGGATACAGTAATCACAGTTATCTGGATTGTTCTGATTTTGTAACAATTTTCCCCTTTCAGTTTCACAACAATATTGTTTCTATGAAAAGGGGCATTTCAGAAAGAAATATTAGCACTTTCCAATATTCAGTAAAACAAAATCTCTTTAATAGTTCAGAATTCTGGGTTTAGACTCTTTCTTTACCCAACTTTTTTGCCACAAAATGTGATGAAGTTCACTAATTTGCTTTATATTATCTTTTTATAAATACTTACTTTTTACAATTATCTTCAAACTTTCTAAATTAAGAAAATATGGCAGCAGGAAACATGACATTAAATTTACTTTTAACAATTTTTGATGAAAATTATTTGAAATCTTGCTTTTCCAAAGTGTTTTGGTTGGGTGGTTAGAGTATGAAGTATGATTGGGTGTTTTTGGACAAGATTTTCATGTTTTGAGATAATAGCAAGTATTGGTGCAGATTTTCTTCCCTTGTACCTCCTGGCCTTTGCTGTCCGAATTGTCACATTAACATCACAGAGACAATAGTTTGAGGTATTTAAGTAGACAAAAGCATGCAAAATGTAGGTATCAAGGAAACAGAGTAGGGAGCCAAAGGCACTGGGAAGGAATGATGGGCGATAGATTTCTACCTAAGAACTACCTGAGAAAGAGCAGAGATGTACCAGTGAGACTCCCACAGGGCAACACTTCACAAAGAAATATATGATCAAATTTGTCAAAAGCAGTTGAACAACTATGGATGAAGACAGACTAGAGGTCCTGAGGGAGCAAAAGACCTTGACAAACGGAAATATGGCAAAATGTCTGAGTGTGGGCATTATGAGAAATCCAAAAAGGGAGTTAATGGGAGAGTGGTCCTTACTGGTTGCCACAGATGAATAGGTGCAGTAACTAGGGTGAGAAAGCAAAGAAGAAACTGAAAAAAGGAAGAGAATGACAGGTTATTACACGGCAGATGAGCAAAAAAGTCGGGAGCAAAAAGGAGAGAAATCTCTGATCACTTAGGGCTTGATGTGCTGTTCTTCTGGAAGCATTCATGTCTTGCACAAGAAAGAGACATTGTCTGAAGATAAAGAACTGCTGGTGATGGAGTTAGTATCTTCTGGAAAAATCAAAATAGAAAGATGAATCATGGATATAAACTCTGTAATGAGTTATAGTGCCTGAGATAGACAGGATGAATCAGGACAATCATCAGGGACTTGTTATTTTACCACATTCCATAGCAGTAGAGCCCCACAGGAAAAAATAGCACCACCTTAATTTTTATGGCCTTTAGATAAACAGAAAAGAACTCTAATGTCTACTTCACTCATGCCAGCACATTCATCAAATAATGAGTATTGTGGGCAGTAATGCTGAAAGCTTGGCAGAGGATCATACTGTGTGCCTTTGCCATGAGAGTGAGATAAAATACTACAGGTTAGGTAAAACTGGCATTAGGAAAGGTTGGAAATTATTTTTCCTCATTTTCTCTGCAGACCCCATGAAAATTGGTGATGCTTCCAAGAGCAGCTCACATTTATAAGGACACTAAGTGTGGCTGGACAAGATGTTCTTTCTTCTCAGGAGCTCCTGCAGAACAGCAGAAAGGAGACTGCAGGCTCTTTCCCTCTTCATCCTATAGACACTTGTTCTTCATCTTTGCCATGCTTTCTTGTGACAAAAGGAATCTGCGTCATGCTGAAATGAAGTGGTGTTAAAAAAAGCAAATTAACAAAGCCAATGAGAAATCCTCTTTTACTTCTCAAATAACTAACAAATTTTAAAAGTTTTATAACAGGATCAGGTACTTTTCTACATTCAAGCCTACTCATGGCCTAGTTAGTTTTCCATAAATATGCATCTCACTCATTGTTCAGCATAGAAAATAGTAGCATTTCTATCATTTAACAACAGTGAAAACTCCAAAGAACACTTCAAAGTATTGTGAATCTAATAATTTGTGTAATAAGATATTTGTGTTCATTTGACATAGTATAATATAGTGAAAATTATTATATTCATATGGTGCGATGGCTACAAAATTAGTGATCCAGAATATGGGGCTTTTTGGCAGTGCACTGGGTGACTGATTTTTCATTTAGCAATGTTTTAGTCCTGCAGCTGTTTAGCTCTTATGTTCTTTTACCTCTTCATTATAATCTCCATATCTTTTTAATGTATCTTTTGCTGCTCCATTCACTGACTGTAACTCAGCATCAAACCAGAACTGGGATAAATTTGTACTAGCTGGAAAACATTGCCATAAATACGTAACACAAAAAGGTTTTCCATTTTGATTGCTTTTAACTTGAAGATATGATAGTAGCAGCTAAACAGTGAACACACTGAAATGTCCCCTTTAAAAAGAAATAAGTATGAGATTGATTCTTTCAGATTCACCACATAAACAGTGACTACAGGTAATTCTAAACCGTGAATTTCACAGTATTTACCTATCATTTTTGCAAGTACTGTTTAACAAAACTGAAATTGATATCACTACAAATATCTTTCTTCCTAAGCCAGTTTTTTATTTTTATATATGGCTGCATGAACCAGAGCAATTCCAATTGAACAAAAAATTATCAAAGAATGGGTAAAGATGTTATTCAAAATAGCAGCCATAGCAGCCAAGGAATTGTGTAGATTGATCAGACTGGATTAGAAAGACAGAGGAAGTTTGCATAAATGAAAAGAAGAGGGTCTATAGAAAGACAGAGGAATGTCTTCCTACTCTTTCTTTAGAGGAAGGGATTATGTTTGCTTGTTTTCTGAAGAGAATTGGTAGAATTTGAGAGAATAATAGAAGAGAAAAAGATGGCACCAAAGTTAGCCTGGTTATTGGAAGAACTATCCAAGGGTGACTCTAAAAAGCAGAAACGACTTAGTGAAAAGTATTTTCATATTCATTTGAAGGTAAACAGGGAATTTGCAACTGTCAGTCATTAATTATACATATAAACAACACATTTGGAGATAGATTGCCATATTAGTTAATGTTCTTTCCTTTGCTCAGAAACACTTTTTGTTCCACATGAATTTGTATTTCAGTGAGAATACAGAATATTTAAAATTTATTAATAGCCCCTGCAAATCTATTTAAATGTAAGGATTATTAAGCCATTCTTTAACACAAGAATGACATATGAGAAAAATCAGATGAGCACTTAACAGCTTCAATACTGTCAAACTTTTTTGTGAGAGTAATGTTACTGAATTGACTCCACACAATTTTTTTAATGATACAAGTGTAGTTTTAATAGGCGATTTTATTAAAGAGAATCTTTCTCACTCTAACAAAAACAAATGTCTTCCTTTTGCCAATCACAGTACCTTTTTTCTAAAAACTACATGAAGATCTGTGTTTTGCTACTCATCTCCCATTGAAAAATTTAAGATACTCTGCCTATTCAGAGTTATATCATTAGGAATTCAGTAACGACAGATGAAATAAAAACCATGGTGTAGTAATGATGTTATCAAATTGCAAAGTTTTCCTTTCAGAAACCTCTTCAAACTTAGTGAAGAAACTTGGAAAGTAATCCTAATCACTGGGGATTTTTTTCAAAGACATTTCCTCACTCAGATAATGGCAAAAATCTCAAATTGCTAACCAGGGCAAAGACAAGGAATATAGTCTTTCACACAAGGAATATAGTCTTTCACTTCATTTTAAGGTCCTACATATGTAGATGATTCTGAAAGTATCTCAGATGAAAAAAGGAAGATATTGTACATGTGAAATAGTACAAGTTTATGAGATTTTGTGGGCCTCATTTATGAAACATTGGAAACTGATTGTGAGTGCTAACAATGCAATCAAAATTGTGTGTGTTCAAATGCAAGTACACAATACACAAACAATTGGATAAGGGTGTATATAATCCTGTAGCTACTCGACAGATTTTTATGGATGCTGCTAAATGGCATGCATTACAGCTTTTAAAAGAGTTTTTAGTGAAGTTTTCCTCCTTTTCCAGTAACTCTCCTTGTCCTCTCTATGTTACTTCTCTTTTCCCTTCCCTACCACAGACATATTGATTTCTCCATGCAGCTGACTTCCACCTTTTCCTGAAAGATCAGTTTCACAGTTTCTTTTTCCTAGCAATTTGCTCCAGCCATCTGTTCTAAGTATTTCTTCCTTCTCCATGTCCTGAGGACTTCTGAGGCACCCGTGGAAGTAACCCTTGTTGTCGTTGTCCTGCCTTTGCACAGCCTTGAGGGCAGTAACAATAATTCTTGAACCTTAGAAAGAAATGACAAAATTTGCATTACTGGAAGACTAGTGTACATGCAGAAAGAAAATGGAAGAAGGAAAATAATGTCCTTAGAGTGCAGGAGGATAGAAGATCATCCTTAACAGGGCTGGGAAGAGAAAATTCATTTAATAGTAGTCATCAGACATCAAAATATCTCCAGCTAGACATTCCAGAATGTTGCTTTGGAAATGATAATAAATGTTGATGAAGTCTTCCTGAAAGCATTAAATCTGAACTCAAACACAGAGGCTGACTAGAAAAATTACCTATTCCAACCTTAAAATGAGAACCTTTTATTTTTCCCAGACTTATTCAGTGGGACATAACACAAATTTTCCTAGATGTATAGAGAATTGGGGAAATGGATGATCATACAGACTAAGGCCCTGGCAAACGTTCCATGAACTGGGTAATATTACTGTATCCGTAGCTGTTGGGCAAAGTGGCCTTAAGCAGATGAGAAATTTCTATTTTAAAATCCTATGATTATTGCTGACTGCAGGAGACGAGTGGAAAATAATAGTGCCCAAAATTCTTTGAAGGTCTGACCATAGATATCAGTTCATACAGCAACCTCACTCAGTTTCTACTGCAAGACCTAGAATTCCACAAAATTCAATATTTTGGTTGGCTAAAGCTTTTTCTCTCTCTGAATCAAAATGGTTAAAACAAAGGCTTAAGGTAGACTTATTAAGATCTGGCCCGTAAATTCAGAAGTCAGGAGACACTTGACTTCTGAATTCATCTGGTAACACATTTTACACAGAGATAAAAATGAATTAATGAAAGAAATTACTGGAAAAGCTTTCTTTTCCTATCTGTCTATATGATATCTTTCAGGGTCTTTGGCCTCTCACACAAACATTTAAAACCAAGGAAAAAAAAATAATTCCAAGCCCACCATTGAGAGGATAGATTCGATTCCAAGAAATTCAAATTTCTTCAGTTGTGTAATCTGCATTACTTAATAGAGCAGGGAGCCAATTAAGAGCAGTCCCTATTCAGTTTAATTAGGCTAACTACAGGTGAGGGAGTCATATAGGAAAGGGTGGGGCATTCAATAGAGAGACTCCTTCATGTTATGTCTCTCCCACTCTGACAGAGCTAAACAGATCTGGTTCTTGACTTTTACCCTCTCAATGCTAGAAAGTAAACAAGTCACCCATTTTACATTATCAAGACTTTGAAATTAAATGCCCAAGGCATTCTGTCTGATGCTAAGGGGAGAAGGGAAGGCAAAGAAGGGAGGCAGCTGCTATACTCATTCTTTCAAGTCAATGGTACTAATATGATATGTATAACTCTTAATTTCAGCTTTCTTATACACTTACATGTTCAACAAGCTCATATAACTCTTTGGTAAGTTGACCAGGAAAAAATACTTATTTTGTGCTCGGAGATACATTCTAGTCCCAAATTAGAAAGCACAGCTAAAGTTGTACTTTCCAAAGCTGAAAAAGATGCAGGGCTGAGACAAGTGACATTTCCCTTTCTAAGGAATCCATCACGGTATGAGTTACATTCTGGTATCATAACTCCAGTGATCATTCTTCCTATTGTAGGTCTTTGAGCCTATGCCACTTTACCAGTATGTTGATAGGCACAGATGCTCAGAATGAAGGGCGGGGGGGCGGGGGGCAGTATGTGTACAGATAGCAAGTAAAAAAAACCCAAAAAACCAAAAAGACAAAGAAGACGACATGACTAGCCACAAACATTCATTAATAGAAACATAAAAAACAAAAACAACAACAACAACAAAAAACAAACAAAAAAATAAAAAAAAAAAGAGGAAGGGAACACAATTAGTACCATATCAAAATTCATTAAAAAAAACCAAAAAAAACCTTGAACTGTTTGACAAAGTCTGTTCTCCCCGGTTTATTACTATCATACTTGACAGTCTCAGGATCTACTTATACAAGGAGGAAAGCATTGCTTATAGATGGAACAAAGACCCTTTCACTTCAGTTTAATTTCAGTGCAGAAGCACTGAAGAAATTTTTTTACTTCATGCAGTATTTAATCTTTTCTCTTTCTGTAACTTCCATAGTTTTTACAAGCAGAACATCTCATGATGTCCTAAAATGTCTTCTCAAACTGTGAAGGTCACATAAATTCTTGGGCTCAGGAGTATTCTTCACTGTTTATGAAGTGTAGGCAGTGTACACTCAAAAGGCAAGATACATCATGGCACTCACAGCGCCTGGAGAAGAGATCACATTGAACACATTGCTATTCTTTTTTCCTTCTGCTCTGACAAATATTTCTTGCAAAGCAATCCAGATGCAATGTTCTCGCAGCACATTCCCCTTCTTTTGCTTCCTGTCAGCAACATCTCTGAGCCTCAGGATTCTACACAAAGTAATTTTAAAGTGTCATTTTCTTCTTCCATTCAGAGAACAGTAAACTTCCTGTTAATTACATAGAAAGTATAACTGATATCCTAAGGAGTGCACACAAATCCCTGCTACTAGGAGTGTTCACATTTACATATCCTTTGCTTTTCTGCTCCCCTTCTTGACTCAGAGCTTCTTTAATGAGCGGTTATCAATAAAGTGCTCAGATCATCAGCTAGCATTAAGTTATGCCTTTGAGCTAGTGTTCATTTTATATTACATGATGATTAGAAGTTAAAAATCAAGGTTAGGTAACTAAAACCATAGAGAGCAGTCCAAGGCTACCACTGCTACACAAGTTTGAGAAAAGAAATCATACACAAGAGTAGCCTATTTTACCTTTTAATAGCAATGCTGTTGTCAACACCAAAGGCAGCTTCATGCATAATTTCAGGTTTTTTCCTTGACTGATGAAAATACCCATTCCTATATGCAACATTATAGTAACGATGGTAAGACTGGGTCTGGTATTCTTGGAAAATTAAAATGCATGGGACCTGCTTTACTGTAGAGGCTCCAAAAGACCATCTCCACCACATATTTTGAGACAGAACAGAACAACATTTCATGTTGCAAAACTTACACCAAAGCCTACACTAATGTGTTTTCCTCAGCTATTAAGAATCAGTATATGCCAGCATGCATCCCTTTTTAACTACGCAAGGCACAACAGAAAGTTTAAGAAAAAATATACAATGATTAATTTTCAGTTCAACTCTATAAATAAAAGAATATATACCAGATTTAAAAAAAAACATTAAAATAATGCTTTTATGACTGATTCTTTTCTGAATCTCTCTGTAAGTAGGCCTGGGACTCTAAATGGGAATAAAGATTTTTAATCCCCAAGAAAGACCTCCAGATGCACATCAACAGCATTCAACATTCAGAGGGCAGCTGGTAAACTGGATTATATTCTTTTTGAAAAGCGCTATGACAAAGTTGTTTATTCGGCAAAACAAACTGTTCTCTGTGTCCGTTAACAAGGCTGGCTTTGTGCAGCACAGACTTCTGCAGTACTGACTCCTGTTTGGAACCATTTCACACTAATTAGAAATAAGAGAAAAGACTGTGTTCACAAACAGCCCGGCTCCAGACCTCTTTCAAACCACTCTTTCTGAAAATTAACTCACTTGTAACCCTCCATGAATAACAGAGTTGCACAAACAGGGGAGGGAAAAATATATTGTTAATAATTGTCAGCTTGCGGTGCAAAATGCCAATGTGAATTGTATAGAACATTACCCAAATCATATGAAATTACAAACTATTAAATGCTGTGCAGTTCCATCTTCTAAGGATACAACCATGGTGATTTTTGAAGTGTTTAGTAACAATAAGAATATGTGAGAAGAAAGGAGTTATTATCATGAAAGAAATAAAATAATTGAATGGTTTACTGAACATAGATGTAGACCTGTGTCTTATATATATATTATTATTATTATGGAATACCATGCAATTCATAAAATACAAATGAGAATATCAGAAACATTTTGATCTTAAGGACAAAAAAAAATAAAGAAGGTCCTTCAGCATTTACGATGTAAAAACATATGTTGAAAAATTAAAGTAAACTTGGAAATGTAATGTAAGAGATGTTTTAGGGACCAATTATTCGCTAGGGAGGCTTATTTCTAATTTCTATAGGCATCTAATACTTTAGGTGGCATTTGCTCATAGAAGTAATCCCCCCTAAATCCGTGGGGATACTTGTGGAAATGACAGATGTCATAAATCATGTCAGAAATGTGTTTCAGAATAGATGTGAAAAGGCAGAAATTCTGAACCTATTTAGAAAAAAAATTATAGCAAGTTACCACTACAAAACTACCTTGCAAATTATTTGGTATGAAACCAGAAGTTTTCCTCATAATTCAGTCTTATTTCTAAAATCTGAAAAAGAATCCAACAAAAATCTAACTGGGGAAAAGAGATGTCTTCAGGTCACAGGAGAGAATTTAGCTTGTGATTTAATTACTGTGTACTAACTTACTGTTCTTAAATCAAACCTGCATCTGAGGTCTAGCAAGAATTATGCTTCTTATAT
Source organism: Daphoenositta chrysoptera (assembly GCA_013397915.1). Classification (NCBI taxonomy): domain Eukaryota; kingdom Metazoa; phylum Chordata; class Aves; order Passeriformes; genus Daphoenositta; species Daphoenositta chrysoptera. The sequence goes on along the minus strand of VZRO01006328.1, from coordinate 142,355 downwards.
CTGCATAATAAATGTAAGACAAAATAGGAAACAGAAGTAGAAATAAAAATAAAATTGGTTGAGGATCTCATTAAGAAAGCTACTACTGTCTAGAATTAACATGAAGCACATCCAAATGTTTTTGTTTCTCATGGCCATTCTCCTTACTTCACACTGTTCTTAAGGCAATAAAGAGTTACAGAACTTCTCTTATGATTATGACAGTAATGTTACATTGCCTTGTGATCCTAGTTTCAGGAATGTTGTAAAATGAGTGGAGAACTAATTCTATTTCCTAATGAACCTTGCATCTCTCCACTGCTTTACTTCAAAACACAAATGGACCTTTTTAACAACATGTCAATATGAACTGAGTTTCCTTTCAAGGATCAGAAGGAAGTGGAATAATTTTTAGATCCCATGTAGTGTGATGGAAGAGATAGTTCTAACTATTTTGAACTTGTTTCTAATGGACAGACTGAATTGAGGAGGCAATACGTTGCTGCTACAAAGCTTGTAAAATAGTGAGATCTAAACATCCTGAATTCACATGGTTGAAGAAATTAGCATTAATTTGAGGAATAAAATAGTTTGCAGGTAAGAATATCTTGTTTCCACAAATATGTGTCTGTATTTAACTCAAAAATTGAAGGGAAATGTTTTTCTGCACATTGTTCTAATGACTCTAGGGAAAAGAACTAAAGATGATCATCCCGTGCTCTTTCCACTCAATTTTCCACCTAACAAAATTAATTAATAAAATGAAATTTCAAACATGAAAACCAAATCAAATTTTTATGAAGGTCATGTAGTTCAAATATCTTTTTTAAGCTCTGCATAAATGCAGTGATGAATTGATAGCATCAAATTCCAAGAAGCTTTTGGTAACTTCCTAGAAGTAATTCCTTTTTTTTTTTTTACTAGATATCTGGGACACAACTTACAGCTTATTGTTAGTCACATCACTTTTGCAGAATAATTCCTTCTTCAGATATTTTATTTTCATGTTACTAGGTTTTCTGTTTAATTTAGTTTTGCTTTTAACAAAACAGTGGTACATAAGAGTTATATCTTTGACCCTTCATGTAAATTGTAATTCTAATCTGGTAGCTGTATCTATCTAGTATATCTACTAAAAAACATGGCAGATCTTTATCTCATTGCTACTTATTTTCATTGTCAGATTTCATCATTTGTTTCTGTTGTCATTGCCAGTAATTTTTTTTTTTAAGAGTGAGTTCTTATTCTTCTGACAAAAAACCCCAACACTTACTGTAGATATTTGTTTTCTTGTAGACCTGGGCAAAGCCATACAAAAATATGCAAAATGGAGAAAAATACTGTTTGAAAAGTTCACATTATGACTGTCCAGACAATGTTCTGAAGCAAGACTAACATCGCTATGCAAAAAGACCGCCCCAAAGTTTGACAATACAAATCTATAAATAGAATACTTGTATTAGTAACTGGATCACTCGTTTTATGCATTTTTGTTTGTCTGGAGGTGAGCAGAGGAAGCATTTTAGCAAGGCAGATTTTACAGAATTTACAAAATGCTACATTTTGCCAACAGTGCTTACCTGTGCTCTCTGTGACCAGTGGACTCCCTGGAAAGTTTAACCATTTTCAGAAATGTTCAAATGTCATCTGTAATGGTATCAGCCAGTCAACAATCTATGGTGAGTCTTCTGATATTTTGTGATATTTTTGAAAACACTGTCCTCTACTGGTTGTGATTTTGGAATAGAATACTCAAGAATTGTATCTTCAGTGACAGGTCTCCATGGACAGGTCAATAGAGCATGACAAACTTTTGTGAAGGTTAAAAACATTTATTATTTTCAATATAGATATATGTACTGGCTCTCTAACCAATACACACTTCCTTCTCAGATGGCAATAACCATTAGCAGTAACAGAAATCCCAAGTTAAATCACGATTGTTGTTTCAGTTTCATTTACTTTTCCACCTTTCAGTGTTTTGCTTTCATGTGATATTTAACCTCCCCTTCTTTTTTTTTTCCCTAGAAAGAGAGGTCCGCAAATCCTTGAAACTCCAAACTTCCAGTAATAAGGATTTTTCCACATTTTAGCATGAGGACGATCCTAGTAAGTGCATAACTAAATAGCAAGGAGATACTGTTAGCTTTCAAGGGTGATAGGGCAGAGATCACAAATTGCAAGCTGTTTTTTTAGTATTTCTAGCAGGCCTTCTGCAATGATAGACAAAGCACAGAGCAGCCAAGGGGCAGAGAATTAATGCTTTTAGATCAAATTTTGAGGAAATGACCACTGCCTTTCATCAAGAAATGACCTATGTAAGGGCTGAGTGTAGAACATTTCCATAGCTCCATGTCCATGTTCTGATAAGAACACAGCTTGGAGTCTCTATGGACTGACAGATTTGTTAATAATAAATTGTATGTATCTCACCTGCAGGTGCTTTTTATTTTATTGTCAATTATCTATTGCTATTATCTTTCACTTGCCACCCAGTCTTGGACTTAAATTGGAGAAGAAATCATCAGGAGACCTGCTAGTTCTGAAGCCTAACTTCAAATCTCTCCCAAGAATCTTTTGTGCAAATATTAAATTAATAACTTGAGCATTTTCATGTCCTTGTTCATTCAATAGATGGTTTCATTACAGTTTTCTAATGGTCCATCTAAACTGGAATTCTCCATTTTCATGTCATACACATGGGTAGAATTGGAACAAGTTTTCATCATGTGTCTGACTCTTCCTATTGATTATATTAAAGTAACTGGGCAGTCCTATTAGAGGAAAAAGTTTGTATAAATACAGACAAGTTACATTCCTCCTGGCTATCAAATACTTTCACTGATCTAATTTTTTTCGACCTTTAACAGGACATCAATTCATTATACCACCAAAAATCCAGTTTCTGGCATGAAAATTGTTTTAAGATCACTATTTCCCATTTCTTTGTTAACTGAATACATTTTGCTCAGAATAAAAGTAGCAGAAGAAAGCGTGGGCTGCATAGAAGTCCTTTGTTAGAGCTTTTGAACTCCCTAGTTGTGGACTACAAAGAGTGCAGTGCGCTGCCTCTCACCACCACAGAACAGAAGCACTGAGCGCTGTCCTTTTTTTTTTTTTTTTTCCCCTTTTTTTTTCTTGTGTCTTGATATACAGGATACATTACTGAGTGCCTGTAAAATACCTTGATGGAAATCAGAGGTGAAAATGACAGTTCAAATGTCTGGTCTGGGTTTAAAAGATCTATGGTAATCTATTTTTACTTATAACAGATACAGAGAAGGAAAAAAAGAGCCAGCAAAGCAGTGTTCAGGCTTATATTACACTCTTTGTCTGCTCCTGCCCTTTCCTGGAGCCGTCAAGCCCAGAGCATTCTCTGAAAATGAAAGTGATTCTAGAGAGGTTACCAATATATGTTATTTCTTATTAGTTATCTTCTTAGGATATTGCTAAGACACAAAGCCTATATGATTCTTTTCAGCTACAAACAATGAGTCAGGATCCATGCTGGCTTGAAGCATGTGTCATTCCTGGATTTCAATGCAATGGCCTGGAATAGAGTTTTTAATCTTTTTATTAAAACACTTCCTATTTTATATAGGAAGCTTTATAGAACAGTTAATCAGATAGAAAGTAAAAATATTCTGGTTAGGCAATTAATATTTGAATAGCTTTTGGCCACTGACATTTAGCATTACACCTAAAGAAAAAAAAATACCTATCTTTAAGCAAGAAAAATTTTTGTTCTATTATTTTCTGTGAAGCACTAATATTCTTTAAATTCATACCCAATCATGAAACACCACCTAGTTCTGTTTTCTTCCACTCATTCAAACTACTTTTACTGAACACGGGATATTCAGCAAAAATAAAACCAGTTCTGTTTTGCAGAAAACCCCATCTCTATTCCTTTGAGAGAAAAGGGAAAAAAAGTTTTGTTTTCCTTTTTCCTAGTTCTTTGTCAAAAGACCTTCACACTGAAATAATTTTTAGACCATCTGTACCTAATTTTTTTTTACTTCCATGTACTGGCAAACTTTGTGGAGATTTATAATCTGTTCAACTCTGAAGAGCAAAAAGTATCAAGTGCTCAAAAATGTCATTTCTGGAAACTATACCTGCTGTACAAATGCTTATCATTCACATAGCTCATTATCTGCTCAAAAAACAGTCATGGTAATCAGCGACAAATGTTACCCAATCATTCTTGATGGACTTCCTGTCTACTGAAACTCCAAATCTCCTTTGGAAATAACAGAAGACAATCACTGAAAATTATCACAATCATGCCTCTTTAGAAGTGTATGGGTGCTCTTCATGATCTACATTTTGAGACAGGGACAAGTTGCAATGCCAGCCTTCTCAACTTGGAGGAGTTTGGGTGCTTAGTTCGTAATGCAGATAGCTCTCAATCCTCCAGGCAGATAACATCACAAGTGCTTGGTACCAAGGTTTTGCTGTCTCTGAAAGAACACATCTAAAAGTGTAGCAATTATTACTTCTTTTATAGATGAGACTCACCCTTGGTCCTTCATAACAAGTGAGGATCATTATGAGTACGGAGGATGACCACCAATAGTCAATGGATACATCAGCTGCTGTATAAACACAGGCATGAACTCAAGCAGTTTGTAATGGTGGCTGTAGAAGACCAACAATGACAAGTCTTTAGTACAGAGATGCTTGAAAATTAATGTCAGACAAATAAGGCTTTATCTATTCAGACAGTTTAATGTTAATAAGCTTGGGTTAGAATTTACAGTCCACTAACTCCTCCATACAAAGAGCACCTTTAAGCAAGGCACTTTTAAGGTAAAACAAGTTGCCTCATGCTGTTTCCTCACAGGGAGTTAATGCAGAGTAACCAATGTACTGTAAATTTGCACCCCAGTTTACCATGGAATAACTTCCCTCAGTAGATAATTCTTAATACAACGTGTATAGGGAAATCAACAGCTAAGGCTCAGTAATTAGTATTAAAAACTATTCAGGTTCTGAAGTTTTCCATTCTCTTTTTTCCACCCATCTCTATTCACAGCTTTTTCTGTAGGATGGTTTCTGGTGCAAATTTGTCATCTGGTTATTCCTCTCAAGATCACATGTCAAAAAATTGTCATCTCCAAGAAAGAAAAAAAAAAGCAGATTTCCAATTGATTGCAGAAGTGCTTATTTCCTGTTCATAAAATGCTTTGTCAACACATGAAGAGGTGGAAAGCCTTTCCTCCTACTTAACTGATCAAGATATTACAAACAAAAAGATTATGAATAACCAAGCACAATCAGTTTAAATTTGTCTGTAAAGAACTCACAAAATGAAAAATGCTTCTGCAAAGTCATCGAATCATTGCAGGAAGAAAGGGGACATGATAAAATAATCTAATTCTTGGTGTGTATAATTTATTTGCAGTCATAAAATAAGAGTAAACTTGGCATGAAGAGGATCTGAAATCTGCTGATAAAAAATCATATAGCAACAAATCTGAATTATGTTAATTTTTTTTTTGTTTTAATGGTCACATTTGAACAACAATTGCTCTATTTTGTACCTCTTCAGGTATGTTAAAGCAGACCCACTAGACCCACTAGAAAAGAGACCATTAAAATGCAAATGAAAGTTCCAATCACCTGAACACTGGCATTTTTTTCTTTGCCAGGACTAAGATGTAAGAAGATCAAAGGAACATTTGAAATGCTAAATTTCAGGAGGGGAAACTGAGAAAATAACAAGTCTGGGAAAAAATATTGCTTTAGAGTTTCCATTGTAAAAAGAACCAAGTATGGCAGTACACTTATTTCTGAAGACAGGAGATTTCAATGGATCGAAAATATTTGTATTAAAATAAAAAATATTTTAAAAAACACATGAAAACTCAATTTAAAAATAAGTACAGAAATCAATATATTTCCTTATATGACACATCTATATCATGAGGAGAAAAGTGAATGCCAAGGTCAAACTTTATTACACAGAGGAGTTTTTATACAATAAGGATGATAAATAGGTTTTTAATACTGGACAAAACTGAACTGATAGACTCAAATTTCTGACAGGAGAAAACAGTTCTCCTGTTTTCTGCGAAGATGACATATTGAAGAGGGATACATTTTATGTTTCTATTTACATCTCCTGCAAGACTATTCCACATTTCACAGGACCTGCCCACTAGGACCAAGCAGAAGGCAACATAGCAGGAAGAATTGTGTAGAGACCAAAGAAGGGATGCAACAAAGGACACATGTATTTCCTACAGGACTTGGAGCTCTCTAAACTTTTGTAGACTCATCACCATTCTGAAAATTTCACCATGCATTTTTTGCAGAGGCCACTTGGGCCAGGAAGGGAATGGGATGAGTGAAGGTAAACTGTTTTCTCCTGCCTCCCTGAGCTGTTGATCTACCTGCTCCAGGAGAACAAAGTAGATGGAGAGGTTATAGAATGTTTTCTTTGGGGTTGAAAGAGTCGTTTGATGCCAAGGGTGAACGACGGTCACTGTACAGGGTGCAGGACTAAGAGGCCACACTATGATTAGAGCTTCAGAGAAAAGTTTTTACTCTGGGATGAGACAGTAAATGCAACAATCCAAGCTCACCAGCCCTCTGACTGTACGAGAATTATACCCTGGGTATTTGTCTTGATGAAAAATTTTCCTATTTGCAGTCAGAAGACACAGTGCATCAGTTGCATGGGTTTTTCTTTTGTTTTGATATATTTAATATAATTTGGGTACTACTGGTATCCTATAGTGTTGCACTTCCTCGTATGTGAGGACAACACAGCAGGAAATGCTAAATAGTAATTTTTTGACAGGAACATGGTAATTATAATAACCCTTGACCAAGCTGGTACATCTGTAGAGAAAGGCAAAAAGAAAATAACCAAAGGATTACTATTTGAAAAAAAAAACCCAACCTGTCAGCTCTATTGCAGCAAATTTTAAAATATGTAAACTAATTTAAGTAATCATCCTTATGTGTATCAAATATGGTCAGAAAATTATCCTGGTAGAACATTCAACAATCAATCATTAGAAGAGATGTGAGTGATTGCAAAGAATGGAGAAACACCTTGTTAGGACAGATGGCTGTGTTTAAGACTTATAGAATCATAGAACCAACAAGGTTGGAAAAGAGACATTTAAGACCATCGATCAACTCAGCACTATCATTGTAACTCTGAAACCACTAAATATTGTTCATAGAATATTATGGTCCATAGGCTTGTTCATTCCATAGCATACAGTTCAAAATTACTTTCCAAAAAGTTTCAGGACAGGTTTCGCATCTACATCAGAGAAGAGAAGAATGAACACTTGAAAAAGATATTTAAAGGCAGAGTTTCGCATCCCATTCTTGTACGAACACACAAAGCTCTGTATTCTTAAGGGCCTGGCTTGGACTAATGAAATTGAATAAAATTATTATGATCATCAAAAGAAAATAAAACAGGCTGTCAATAGAAGCAAAGCAAAAGTATTCTGTCCCAAAACACTCATGAGAAAGGGGAGAGAAATTGGATGTGCAAAACCAATTGCTTATCTCCACAGCATAATCACCTCCAGGTAAATGAAAGATAATATATTGGCTCAAGTGGGGCAACTTTTGTAGTGTTCTGGATCTTTTTAATTTGCTCTTACCTCACTAATAATTCATTTGGCCGAAGGGACCACTAAAGTCAATGGAATTAACTCAGACTTGAAATACTACATCCAGTTCCATCTCTTCTTTTTCAGTGCTTATAACAACTGGAGATCATTAAAGTCCTTCTGATGAGTAAATGCTATTGCTAACCTACTTATTCTTATTAAATGCTCTCTTCATTATTCTTGCATGGATTTAAAATCAGCCTAATAGATACACCATGTTTATTGTACCCACAGCACCAAGAGTTAAGAATTAATAGGGATTTTGTGGTGAATAATTATCTTGTGAGTTATCACATAAATAATAAAACAGGGACTGTAAACATCAATGCGGAAAGGAACTTCATTATCAGGGCTCTCAGAGAAACATTTTCCTGTCAACTCTAAAACAATAAAGTTTTACATTTATTAAATATTCTCTTTGCCTTATTCTTCATCAACTCCATTAAGTTAAATAGTACCTCAATTATTGGTGCTTCAAATTTTGAATCTGATTCCCTAACACCATGCTTAAAGAACCCACATCTGAATCTCCAGTCTAGAATCACACTTTATTCTTGAGCTAGAGAAGATGGAAATATTTAGGAATGTGCTTTCTTGAACCGTGCAGACAATTGAAATATCTTACCCTAGTTGCTCTAATCCCAATGCCAAGAAAATGCTACACTATATTCTATTTACAGTAGATGAGTAGGAAGATCTTTGCAAAATAAGCTGGATACAAGAGAGTGTTGTTACAACCACTTTCCACTATTAAAATAATGATCAGTATTAAGTGTGTATTTTGAAGTTTACGTCATCCTTTCAAAGACAATACATCAAACAAGGAAAGGAGGTCAGAGATTATAACTTAAAACCCTTGACTAACAATTGATAGATATGGCTGACATCAATAGGAGACTGTTTAAAACCATTATCTTTTATTTCAAGGAGAAAACAAAAACACTCTCTTAAAAGGGTGTGTCCATGTAATTAATTTTCAGAAAAGTCATAGAGCTGTTGGAGCAGTAAGAGAAATAAACATTTCTATTATATTGCATATTTTGTTTTTATGTGGCTTTGATATTCTGATCCTGGTATTCTATTTCGAACTCTGTTACCAGGAAAAATAGCTTAAATTATTCTGTTGGCCTTTAAAAGACAACTTGCTATTTATTGTTGCTTTTTTTTAAAAAGTAGGACCAATAGCTTGAAGGAAGCAGGTATTGAGAAATTGTCTCTATAGATGCAATACTGCTCTCTTGTACAACATTTACATTTTTAAACTGAATTCTGATCTCATTCAAGAGAAAGGCAAATTCCCAATTAACTTTGCTTGGAATCACAAGTGTCCTGTTATACATCTTGATATCTGAGAAAACTTTGTTTCATCTTAGTCCTACTGTTTCACTGTACTTTGATGCCTTGGCGATCTAAGCATCTGGAGATGCCTTTCTTTTATAAAATGCATTTAGCTTCTACTAAACTATCTCAGAAACAAATTATTCAAATATATTCACCAGACTGAGAGAACAGAACACACACAGGAAAAGGAATGGTATCATATCAAGTAACTTGTCCTAGCCAGCTCCAGCTGAGATTTCCACGTCAAAATGTACTGACTGCAGAAACCACACAGTTTAGTCTAAGGCAATGTCATGTTCATACGTGATGTTTCTGTCCCTTTTTCAGAAGTCTCTGCAATTCTTTGTAAAGACAAATTTGCTGCAAATAAATACGTCACTTACAACTGAACATTTTAGCCTGTGCGGAAATGTATATGGACAGTAATCTATCAATAACCACATTACTTTGCATTATGATTTCCATGAATTCTTCAGACCAAACAACACTAAATTTATCCCAAGTTCTCCCCTGCAATCAATAAATACCTGTACAAATGATGGCATCAACATTTATTCCCCTAGCAGAGCCATGAAAACTTGTCATCTCTTACATGTAAAGTCTATAACATAATTAAAATTTTTAAAATATTTAAAATATTTAAATTTTCTTTAAAATCCTCCACAAACAAAAGTGTGGTTTTATACATATAGATGAAGGTGGTCAATCTGTTTCCAAGTATTGTCTTGGAAAGCTGGAGATAGGGATAAAAATCTTAAATATTCTTCCTAAAATTCTGATTATGGAAAGAATTTAAAGGAACTAAACTGAGTTCCTTTCCACAATAACAACCTCTTCATGCTGGGAAGTTCAAAACGGCAGGACAGGGCAGAGGATCACAACATTAATGAATGAATTTTTATTTAGTCAGAAAGGAGCCAAATTATGTTTGCAGCCACATTCTATAAATGGTCTTTTCCCCAAATTTTGTTTCTTGCTGTTTTTAAATTTAAACAACAGTATTTAAAATGAGATATTTTGATGAGACAACTTAAAAAATTTCTTAATTTCATTAGGAGATTATTTGGAATGAAACCACAGATTAAAAATAAAAGAAAGAAATTATCCTTTCCTCAAGTATGTGGTTGCAACATTGCTTCCAGAAGAATTATTAGTTTGCTTTGCATGGTTACGAAGGATATATGGCCTGCTAAAGTAGATCATTCATTGAGTCCCTACTCATCCAAGCTAGTTGAAACCCTCACAGCACATAACCTGAACATGTTCTGTGAATGCTTCCTATCAGACTTTCCCTTATTGCCGTTCTCATTGTGAGAGTTCTTGAATCCTCCATGCAGTGGACACTACATTTGTTTAAATAAACTTCCCTCGCAGCTTCATCAAGCGCAAACCCAGGGCGTGCTTCTCACATATTTTCTGGCAGATCTGCATGAGATGCAACTACCATGTAGGTAATTTCCTTAGAGCAGGATTTAAAGTCATGGTCTAAGCTAGAAAGCACATTCATCACATGTAGGTCCTCCCTAATACACCGCTTTTGTTTAGGTCTGGTTTCTCCACTAGAAAGCACTACTTCCAATACATCTCCAGGGTATCTATTATACAGATTGACTCTCTTCATGGTATAAAATTTCAATTACTCTCACTTCTTCCTTTATTTCTTAACCTTGCTTCAAGCTTCTGACTGTAAAGTTTTCACACCCCTTATATATGGCAAAACCAAATGTACTTTTCAAATTGTTCTTGGAATTAAATTTTCTTCAAGGAAACCCAAACCTGTTCCTGCAAGAAAAGAATGCCACCTCCACCATGACCACAAAACAAACAGACAAACAAAAAACCGCAACCAAACAAAAAAATTTCCCACTTTGTTGATGTGAGTTCAGATGTGTCTTACATTTTTTCCTCTTCTTTAGTCATGCTCCCCCATATGAGCTATTCCTTTCCCAAGTCACTATCAATTCTTTCTACTGAACTTTGCAACTTTCACATGCCCTGTCTCTCTTCCTTAATGAGTTGAATCAACCTGCAGCAGCAATTATAATAAATATATTAAATATATCAGAAATATGTGCTAAACATCAAAAAAAAAATCTTCCTTATAATATATATTCCAAACAGGCACTAAGTATAAAAAGTACCATGATCTTCAAACTTACTGTAGCACCATGTGACAGACCTCTTCTTAGAGTCCTGTCACCGTGGTTGTGTTAAACCATCCACTTCACACCTATATTTAATGTTTTCCTGAGCAATACTTTTGTCATAATTAGATATATTACTTGTACATTTAAAATATATTACAATGTAAAAAGTTTTGTGATAACATCATGCTGAGCTCTGTCAAAATGCACAGGAACTACCAGGACAGTGTGCCAAACATGCAATGTAGCAACTGGGAATGGATATGTTTTGGTGAAGAAAAGTGCCAGAAGAATTTTAAGCATCTGCTCAGCATTTTACATCACTGTTGCCCTTCCTGCTGCTGTAACTCATGTATTTCACGTAACTCTACCAGTAACTCATGTATTTTCAAATTCTGTGCAGTGCCTCTTCTCCTACAGAGTCAGTTTCAAGTTATTAACAAGTTGACTTGAGAAGACAACAGACTGAGAACCCCAGAAAAACATTAGCCTGTAGCAGCATATCATAAGTCCCCCCTGTCAAAATATTAACAGTGCAATAACGTATATTAAGGTATAGCTACACAGGAGTTGCTTGTAAGAATAACTACTAAAAGAAGAAAGAAAAAACTGTCAGCCCAACAGCATATCTAGAGGATGAAGTTTTTGCCAAGGACATGGAAACTCACGCCTTTATTAAGGACATCTTTTCATGGTTTGTGTCTTACTTAAATATGGAATGAATAAGGCTTCTCAGACACGGGTAAGGCTCCCAGATGAAAAAAAATTAGGAAACACGTTAAGATTAGTACATCAAATAAGCAAGAAAATTTTCTGCTTGATAAATAAAAAGCCCATCATTTTCACAGAGTTAAAACAAAGTGAATAAAAGCCTTTATCCTGGTAACCCTGTACCTTCATATTGTCTGCATGAGTTTTCTCTTTCTCTTTCTTTTTCTTTCTTTCTTTCTTTCTTTCTTTCTTTCTTTCTTTCTTTCTCTTTCTTTCTTTCTTTCTCTTTCTTTCTTTTTGTTCCTTCTTGTGTTCTTTCTTTCTCTTTCTTACACTCTTTCTTTCTTTCTTTCCATCCTTTCTTATAATATAGACAGATATTCTTATTGTCTGATACAGTGGAGATTGCAATTTAAAGATCAGTGTGGGGATCTGAAATGCAGTATTTCAAATTAACTATCACATACAGGGCAGCAGTTATGATATTTATACTTCCTTTGCTGTTAGCCTAGAAATAGTAAAACTCCTGCTGGCTCTCTTATCAGAGATGTGGACGAACTAAAGGAAAGATCAAGATCACCTCTGGTAAAAACAAGATGAACATCCCTGTGCTTTCATTTAAATGCTCAGCTTCTAGCTCAATACAGAATGACTCATGAGTTTCAATAGAATATTAGATTCTTTCCTTTCCCACCTATTTAATTCACAATATACATTGTATATTCGATAAATCTATGTTTTATGATTCCTGGAAAATAATCGTTCAATGAGAAGTCTAATGCAAATGATGTAAATATGCCTTATATTGAAAATATTTATTGTGATGGGAAGATACTTATTCATCTGCGAAATCAGCCTATGTTGCAAAACTGATAAAAATTAAAGATACATTTACTAGTGGAGGTAAATTTATTTAAAGGTATTTCATTTAACAGTCAAGATTTTCAACAGCATGAGACAGAGCTCGAAGAAAAGGTCCTTAACCTATACTTGCAAGAAGAAGACTGGAAATGCTATTGATGAGCTAGGGTTCACAGAATATACTAGGAATTAATTCAGAATTTCCAAGTCCATGTTTAAGACTAGCAAGATCAGAAAAATGAATCAAAGTTCATTTATTTGGTGAGCCATTTCTCTCTTACTCACTTGTGTGGTGTTTTGTATATCAAGAAGCCCCATCTTTCTGGATCCATAATTTGTAGATCATACAAATACCTTGGAAATCTTTGCTTAACTTTGTGTAATAGGAGAAGGTCGGGTAACTGCTGTGGTGGTATGGTGCCTTTATTCCTTTGACAAAGAATTGGCTAGAGTTTAAGGTGTGCTAAGAATACAAGATTGAAAACATTAGCCAATGCCTTTGAAAGCAAAGTTAGAATCAGAAAGAAATGTTATTTTCTTTACGTAGGGTAGAAATGGATCAAAATGCAAAAAACCTTAACTCCTGCCTGGCCTTCCTCAGAGTTCCACAGTATGTGCCAGTTGTAGCTATCCTGACTTGTGAAGGGCTTCATCATCTTTGCCAAAATCATTCCAATCCCCATTTATTTTGCGTGAAATGCAACAATTTTTACCAAGTGCAGAGAGAAGCTTCGAGGTAGTAGATATCAATTATTTATGAACTAGATTCAGTAAGTCAGTACTCGTGAGAGTAACAGAACTAGCTTTGACAGTGCTATTTGCTTCAGTAATTACAAGCAAAGATATCACAGTTTGATGCATAGTTTACCATCCACTTAAATATGAAGAAAGTGCAATCCAATAAACCTTATCCTTGTCATTTTACATTCCACACAGTGATGCACTTAACATGTATATTTGCTATAAAACTGATACTATAGTTTATTATGAGTACCAACAAACATTTTGTTGCTGTTCTTCTCCTGACAGGTATATGTAAATCATAAACTGTGAGCACAACAGAGATAGAAGTTTTCTTATAGAATCACTCTCAATCACAAAAAGAAAACAATAGCTATACAAACTGAAATGGCAACATAACTTTACATGGTCTTCTATTGCAGATTCCAAATTATTCAGTGTTTCATCCCAGCCTTGTAAAAATAGAAGCTCATTAGGAATAATGGTGAATACATGCATCTTCTATTTTGCTTTATTATGTATGAAGAGTTTTAAAACATATAGGAAAACTACATTCAGAACCTCCAAGAGTCGTATTCTTTCACATTTTGACTTTCCACGGAAAGCAGTGAACATTTTTTTATGCCCTTGCTTCAGAAATTGCAGAGTTTCTGCAGAGTTTAAAAATTCTCTTTGGTATAAAAAAGAAACAGTGGGTCTTACTCTTGACCCAAAGGGATTTTCTGTGCAGAGAAGTGAATATGTGCTGAAACAGTGTGTCAATGGCTTCAAATACTGCAGTGAGGTTTGCTATAAAATGGGAGGGGCAGAGGGAGGGAGGGGTAATTGAGAAGATCACAGAAGGGCAAAATCCTATTCACAAGTGGTTGAAATTCATCAGAACAAAAAAGCAAAATTGGTGTTCTGGTGACAAGAGAGACAGGAAAAGTCACACACCAACTCTAGGACACGAAGAGAGCAGCTTGAAAGCTCTGACTATCAGCTACCTGGAGAGTTCTTAAAGACATGTACATGTCTTGTTATCTATGGTAGAAGAGCTGGAGGAAGGAGAAAAAAGGTTCAGATTCAGGATTAAAAACTTCTCTGAAAACCTTTCCTTCCCTGACCGGTATTTAATAGAAGAACTGGGTTTTATGAGGAAAAGCAGAAATATGTGGCCTATATCAGGATGTGTAGTCCTAATAAATGTATATATAAAGACACAGGGGTATACATGAATATACGCATACATATATGTCTCTGTATGTATATAAACACGTATTTTTTACAGATATAGATACACTATGCAGAAGTTTTAATGCAAGTGACAATTCATTTGGCAGTTTATTTTCTTAAGTCATATCACCTTGCATGTCCCTTATAAGTGTTGGGATGGTTTCTGTACATATTTTATGTACATATCTCACTACTGGCAAGCATCCATTATTTCACCCACCTCCATTAAGGAGGTATTAAACTGACTGGAAAGTTCTAGGGTTAGTGTATAATTATGACTTTATGTAGAATGTAAACAAAAAGTTTATTGATGCGTTTATATGTAGGACAGTGAAGTTTCCAACTGGCAATCAAACATGTCTTGTAGCCCAATATTCACTTATGCAAAATCAAAAATTGAGGATATATCACACAAAACATGCTTGAGACGAAGGGGGGAAAAAGGATTGTCCTAATCTCTGAATTCACACTTCTATGCCCACCATGTTCCCTAAACAGATAGTCTGTAGAGAAATTGTAAAACATCTGTAATAATTGAGATTGCTATAAATTTACAGTACACGTAGTTTTCAGTCAGGCTGTCTTTTTTTACCCACAAGTGGGGGTTTTGGCTTCTGGTTAATTATATTGTTGCAGGCAATGTGGCCTTACAGAATTCAGCGAGGCAAAATTTGCTCAGAGGGGAAACATTTTTCCTCGGATCAGCTGAAAAAAGAAATTTTGTGGTGTGAAGAAGAGGTACTGCACCCAAAAGCTTTTTTGTTTTCATCAGTTCCCTCAACCAGTCTAACTAAAAACTTTGCCTGAATCTGTGTTTACCTGCTGTGCTTACCAAAGAGAAATCTGATTTTTCTCGGTAGGCGAACTGTCCACAGACAGGTAGGTAGGCCTGTCCACAGGAAGGCAGTAAGTAGTTCAGAAAGTCCCTGGTGGAATGCAGGTTCAAGAACAAGATGCAGAGAACACTTATCAGGGCACTCTTCCAACCTTGTCAGCTAGTGCTTAAATTGTATTGCAGCAACATCTGCAGGAAGTTCGTTCTCTCTAGTTTCACTTTGCTTATTGAGAAAACTCTTTGGCAAAACTCTTTTCAGAGGGCCTGCAGAGATTTTGAAGATGTTAGGGCATCTAATTTAATGGGTTAATCTAATTTATTGAATCCCCAGTATCAAAAAATGCCATGGGAATAACAGATCAGGAGCAGCTCTGCTGACGAAGGATGTGCAGGTGTTGGTGAATGATGACAGCCCAAAAAGTCAAACCTGTCCTCGGGTGCAGTTTGGCAGCAGGGCAAGGAGGGGGTTCTGCCCCTCTGCTCCAGCTTGGTGAGACCTCACCTGGAGTGCTGCATCCAGGTCTGGAGT
This sequence comes from Daphoenositta chrysoptera, assembly GCA_013397915.1. Taxonomy (NCBI): domain Eukaryota; kingdom Metazoa; phylum Chordata; class Aves; order Passeriformes; genus Daphoenositta; species Daphoenositta chrysoptera. Next base: position 126,356 of record VZRO01006328.1, on the reverse strand, counting down.
TCTCAGCACTGGAATAGCTTTAGTCTGTTGGAGCATGTCTGGGGAAAGGACAGAAAATACGGTCAGAGGGCAGTACCACCTCTCCGTGAGCAAAGGCTGAAAGAGTTGGGGCTGTTCACATTGCCCAGAGAGGACGTGGGTGCCCCATCTCTGCAAATATTCAAGGTCATGTTGGACAGGGCTCTGAGCAACCTCAGCTCTCTGAAGATGTTGAATGATGCTAATTGCAGAGTTTTGAACTAGTTGACCTTGGAGTGTCCCTCTCAACCCAAACCAATTTAGGATTCTACCTAAATTCTTTGGAGAAGGCTTTGACCAGTCAAATCTGAGCCAGATTTCTCTCTTCTGAACCTATGTTTGTCTAGAATAAGAATTAGTGTGTATGGAGTAGGCCATGTCTGCCAGTCGACCTGACTGAAAGTAAACAGGGATCAGTTGAGACTATCTTATTTAGCCAAATTCTCTTGGATTGTAGAAGAAAGAAATTTGTCTCCTTTTCTTGATCCCACTTATTTTTCTCCAATTTCTGATTACTGGATAGTATTTCTCACCCACATTCCTCTTTCCCCCCACATTTTGGGGGGTGGTGTGTGCAAATGACTGCTTGGTAAGTATCTCTTTGACAATACGCTTTGCAGGGTGGGTATGGTGTTATCTCAGGCTTTCTGCTTATGTGAGTACCTTAGCTAACTCAGGAGTGAATCTTTCACAGTTAGCTGTTGTTAAGTGTATGTCTCCAACTCAGAATGAGCTCCATTTCTTCTCAGTGAAACAATTTGTCATATGTCAGGTAATGTGTATAAAATTGCACTGTATGACTCTATAGAGGGGCTGCTCTGTGGCGTCTAAGCAGGATGTGCTTAAATGAATGAATTAATCAGGGCATTCCATTTCTATCTTCCCTGATTTTCCTCCATAATTCATCTTCATTTATTTCATCCTTAATTGTGAAACTAAGACCTCGTGTTTTGCAACCTTTTCCTTTATCTCATTATCAACCTAAAAGATTTGCACATATCATCTTTAATTGACACCTCAGTGTGACATCAGCAAATGGAGAGGAAATAGACTACTGAGAACAGCACAATGTCCTAGTCGTTGCATCAATTATGTTTCCCCAAACCACTGGGGACATTTGGGATTTTGTAGCATCTTTGGGTGGGGAGAATTCTAAACTGAGGTCATGAAAAAAACAGACAATTTCTTAAATCAAAACCCTGGTAGCTAAAGTATTCTAGTACGCCTTGATGTCAGTCACTAGTAAATTTTTATGAAGGTGTCAAGGACATAAATCTGGGTTTTACAGTCCCCAAGAATCTGGGGTATATTTTGCTTACTTTATCTTAGATTGTCCAGTATAACGTGATACAAAATTTCATATGGAATATTCAGTGTATAAAGGATTCACAAACCACTAGTATCACAGGTTATATATATTAAAATGGGGAAATTAAATTCACAAAAAGAGCTTGCAAATTTTTATCCCCTGTCCTAACAGCTGTTTGTCCTTTGTAAGATCCAGCATGCTTTAATCAAAACAGATCTAGACATGACCTTTTTCAAATTAATATGGATGGGTACTATGTTGAATGCCTTCAAGACAAACAATAATGTTTAAAATTTTCTTCTTCACCATGATTTCTAGAAAGCAATAAAATTTGGAAGATGGGGAAATAACTCCATGCTTTCAACCTACCGTACAAAAGATAAAATAAGGGTTCTAGGTTTTTTTAAACTTAACTATTTCCTGGGGGATTTTCTATTGTTTGCTGTATTTGCTTTTGAAATGGAAATTTCAGAAACAAATATTAAAACAGTTTTAACAACCCTGACATTTCATCATGTGCTGTGTGAAATTTAACATTGCATACTGTTCTCTATGACCTTGCAGGAGTAAGTAAAAACACAGTAGGTAAACCACATAGCTTAAGAACTAGATCACGGCTTTGAAAATGCAGTAAAAAATGTAGAGGTGTATGATATGATCCTCCAGTCCCAGCTACTGAACTTCACAATGTATTAAGTTTGCCAAACCTTTAGCATTACTATTAAGAATAGTTTTTGTCTTTGAAAAAACATCGTAAGTTGATGTGTTTAAGTTGTCTCCCATAACATTGGGAGAAGGAAAAAAAAGCAACGTTGAACAATTTTTCTTTTCAGTCTAGGAATTAACTATGAAACTTTAACCTTTCTTTTCAGAGCTTATTTATTATTTAGGAAAGTTTTGTTTTGTTATTATTACTTCAGCAGGTTTTTAAGTAAAACAGGGCTACGCTTTACAATATATGGTTATATATAATTTCACTAGAGCACACCATGTACTCCTTAACTGTTGCAGGAATCAGACCTTGTGAAATAATTAATCATTTCAGTTGAGTTGCTCTGTGTCTAATATCTCAGCAGCAGCTTGCTCCAATGTAAAACAGCAAAGAGAGAAACAGGGAGCAAGGTCTCTTCTCCAGCAGTATCATGGCTTATAAATATTTTCAAATATGCTCTTCAATTCCTAGGTAAGATCAGTACAATGATCTTACCTGGAACTTAGATAGCTGTGTAAGGAACATAAATGGTTTAATAGTGATAACCTAAGTTACGTTAATGATATTGTTTTTAACAAACATGAAAGATTTTGCTGGCATTTATTTTCAGCTATTTATTTTCCTCTTTTTACAGAACCAATTGCAATATGAGAGTGAAGTGGACATGATTCTCTCTGCTTGAAAAATGCAAACTTGTATCTTCAGGAGATAGCCATGATTAGCCTTTTTCACTTCCACTGTATTTTATCAAAGTCAAGTGTAATTTTTCCCTATGAAGAAGGATGTATGCTTGAAAAAAATATTGAACTGGACAAAATACAGAAATGAATATGGTAATGAAACTTTCAGAACTGTCTAAACTTTTTGCGACTTTTAAACTACTTTGTCCCAAACACATATCTCTACTACAGGAAACGTGTTTCACTTCCTACTACAGTTAGCCAACTGTTTAATTGAGGGAGTTAAAATAATAAGCTATGTCATTATAAAGTCATAAAAGCCTTTTGTGTTCTATCAGACATACACAAAAGAGGATTGCTGTACCCAGAAAAGCTTACTGACTATAAAATTTGAGGTAGATTAGCAACTTCCTTCACAAGTCTAGCAAAAATACCCAGCATTGTATTAACAATTTCTAGGTGCTTCCTTTTGTTCCCAGTTTCCTCACCCAAACAAAAACACATGGTGACAAAAAAAGGAATTTCTCAAACTGAAAAACAGTGTAAAAACTAATGAGCGGCTGAGCATGAGCAACATCTTCCAACTAGTTACCCCTTGATATACAAGGCCAACTAATTCTTTCCTGATGCACCTCCTTTATCTTGCACCTTTTCTCCACACAAGTATAACACAGGCCTGGGAAATAGTATACCAAGATTTCCTTGTATCCAATTGTATGAATATACAACTCTTTAGTTAGAACCTTACTTAGCCATCTCGTCTGTTTTCTTCTCAGACCTTGTTTGGATTGTGATTGGCATCTCAAGTTTCAGTATTTGTTCTTAACATCATATGGTTAATGGGTTTGAATATAAAACAGTATCTTTTCTCCAGTGACTGTGACTGACTGTTATAAGAGTAATTTGAGCCTCTTTCCTGTCTAATTTCCTAATTAATTGCTGTATTTCTTCCAACCACACAAAATGTTCTCTACAAATCACTCATTCTAATTTTCATAATCTTTAAACAGGTACAGTCTTCAAACCCAGGTCACTTAGGATGGTATAACAATGCAAGTGTAATTTAAAGCCAATATTGCATTCTGATTAAAGGGAAACACATCTCTATCCTATACAATTTGCAAGATGGACAACTGGTCTTACCTCATGCAGATCTAGTGATCTACACTGGCTTTGCCCTGTAATATGCTATTCACTGCCTTTGTGCCTCTTTGAGGCCACTCATCAGCCACAGTGATCTGATCTGAGCAATTGTCCACAAGGCAGCATTTATTATCGTTACTATTCCAAGGTGAAAGGCAACCATAGTTCTTTCCAAAAACTGAAATCTCATGACTCTGCAGTCCTTTCCCATATCCCTCGTGGTCATTTATACCTATTTCTATCTTATACCTCCAAAGCTCTAACCTTTAGCTGAGATAGTTTTTCTTCAGTGCTCAGTCCTGCTGTGCTTGCACTTTCTCTTCTAGTTTACATCTCGATTAAACTATATAGTATTGGCTATCCTACTGGTGTTATATGAAAATAACAGAACTATGTGACAGCTGTGGAAAAATCAAGTAAAAGTTAATTTAGTAGTACAAAGATAAACTTCAAATTGTGCAAGGTTTGAAAGCAAACATATTGATACTCAGAAAATATTTGGACGAGTACAAATTATTTGATTCACAAAATCATAATTGAGTTAATGAAACTCCAGTATATCAAAGAAAAACTAAACTGTTTACCTGAAGTGCTGTTATCTTCATTAGGAAGATGGCAACATCAAGAGAGGAAAAGAAAGGTGAAGTTACTAGGCTGCTAAATGTTGGAGTAACTGCAAACTGAGAGCAAACAGTGTAAGGAAAAAGAGAAGAAGAGACATGGAGAAAGCAACTATTGTGACTGAACATGGAAACAAAATAAAAAAACAGCAATTCGTAAAGTCATACTTTCTCAAATGGTAAGAATCATCAGTGACAGAGATAAAACTCTCAGAAGTAGCCACGTGTTTTTTCCTTGCTATTTACAAATAGAGAGGTAAAATGCTCTCAACAGCAGTCAAAATGAGAGAAGTACAAGTATAAGATCTCGTTACTATCAGTTTTAAAGTCAGTAAAAGTCAACAGTTTAAACATCCCCTTTTTAAAATACTGGAATTGATGAGCAGTAAATTATTTTGTTGCTGGTAAGTTTTTATGCTCTTTTAATTAATTGCTTTCACTGTCAGGCCGTTTGAGCACCAATGAATTTCAGTAAGGCTGAATGCAGAAGCACCTTTATTTCTTGATTGCATCCTATAGCTGAAGCAGGTTATGAACCACAAATTCACTTAACGGTATCTTACAAAGCATTTATTGAGCTCTAATTCTTTCTAAAACATGTTGCGACAAGAGGAATTTTTACCATAATATTATAAAGATTTATCTTTTAATCAAATCATGTCAGTACTGTCATTAATAATTACTGGCAGATCTAACTACCATTCTGTAGTTAAATATATTACTTATTTACATTAAGTGAGTAGAGTATCATTTTACCTGACAGATGAAAGTAGAACACGGTTGTAGAGACAGCAATGGGAACAACATACTTAAAATTTTGTTTCCTTTGACACTTGAGTTAACATGTCAATATCTGATTTCTCCAGAAAGCCTCTGTTTTTATTCCACACAAGTGAAACTACTGGGAAGCAACTATTGGTTTAAATTAGTTAAATGCATGTGTCTAAATAGGGTTCTACAAAGTAAGCATTCCATTTTGTTTTTCTACATGCTTGTTTAAAATGTCACTGAGTCAAAACAGAGTGAGTTTTCCTGTGTGCTTAAAATACTGTTGAGCAAATGCTTTGTAAATATTTTTCAAATAAACACATTGTTACTAAATATTTTAATTATATTTGCTAATTATGTATGTATTCACCATTGCTGATATGCAAAACTTTTCTGCTTTATATTCTACTGATACCCAGTTTGTTTAGCAAAATGAAAAAAAAAAAAGGTTAACGAATATTAAGAAGGCACTTTGATCATCAAATAAAAATGTGTGGCAATAAAAGGTGAATAAGGTGAAAATCTGAATAAGAATCAGTTCTGTTTCAAAGCCTGAAATAGCTGGAAATGTTTGCCATGATAAGAAATTTATAACTTAGTTGTCTGGAGTATATAGTGAGAATAAAGTGTTTATTATGTTCCTATTCTGTGCTACAACACCTCTGGATTTCAGATAACATATCTTTCAGTTGGTACAAAGAAAATGAGGAGCACAGGGTGGCTAACCAAGGACTTTTTGAGTGATTGCTCATTGTTCAGCTTGGCAGGTGACTGCTTGGCAAAGTGGAATTCAGTTCTTCATCGTATTATCCTTATCATGACTACGTCACAGAGGACTTCTGATATTTGCACTGATTAGAAATTCAACAATGTGTATTCTATAGCATTAGCAATCTGGTAAAAAGTGAATGTCCTTTAAAAATTGGTTGAATTTTGACAGGATGTTCAGTCTTAGCATTCCTTTAGTCCAACTTTCTGAGTTCAGTATACAGATATAATAGAAATACTTATTTAAACAGTCTCATAAATTGTAGTAGTTGCTCTTTCACTTAGAATGTGTACATTGAGTGGTTGGAAAACACATTTTATCTTGCAGTTAGTTTTTGCTCTCTAATGGAGAATAGAAAGACAATGATCTTTGAGCAGGATACAGCAGGAATGAAAACCTTCCCAATGAACTAATTTTGTTGTTTCCTCACCTGAAGTAAAGAACAAACAGTTTCCTTTAGGAGATTGTGCTCCAGATTGTGCTAAAAAATATCCAATTTTTTATCCATATTTCTGGAGCAGTTGGATGGATAGATGAACACAATTGGTTTGTAGATGTCTTCGTTTGGTGATGAGTTTGCAAACAAGCAAGTTTGCAAGCAGGCAATTTTGCATGAGTTTGTTTATGTATGCATCTCCTAACTGACATTAAAAAAAATTAACAGACTAGGCCCTGTGGCCCAAATTTATCTGATAATTGTAGGGACGGTCTCAGACAGAAAGGAATTTTTCTATTCTGCCTCGCATAGCTCAGCTGGCAGCAACACTGTTAACCTTATGATAGTAATAAATCAATTATCAAAAATCACTTGAAGGTATTTTGTGTAATCAAGAGCTTCAATACAAACCTTTTGATTATTTTTCAGAAAAATTCATGTTTACTTCTGCTACCTGACAAGTTGACACTGCTAAATTTCATAATTACTCTTCAGTTTTCAGCTACACAATACAATAGGGATTGCATTTATCCCGCTGCTATCCAAAAATTTGTAGCTGGTTTTCTATGTGTAAACATAAGACATGCCTGACATAATTACAAAAAAGAAATCACTGATTAATAGTCACTTTTGTTCTATATTCACAAAACATTCCTGAATGATGATGTAATTCAAACATATATGTTATTTTCATATTTTGGGAAAAATGCTGCATGCATACATCCTGTGTGCAAAATATTTCTGTGCTCCTTCTGTAGGAGAGCTGAGGTTGCATGGTGAGCTGGTAAGTCCTGTGCTGTTCTCTGACTGCCGATTGGACGCATTTGTGCAAACAAAGGCATATCCCTAACTTTTTTTTTGTACAAACAAGATGGATTTACACAAGTGTACAGAAAGAGAATTTAATAAGAAAGAGCATGAGTCAGCGAACTAAGGAACTTTTGATACCAGATCAACCATGGTTTAAGTACTCTTTCAATAAATGCAAGACATATGTATTCAAAATTCCATTACTTGGAAATTTTGCTATGGAGATTTCCCTCTTGAATCCTTAATTTCAGACCAGTGTAATTTTGTCTCATCGTTGTATTTTTCTGTTATTCCCTGCTGACACAGGCTAGGGTTGTTTTGTTTTTTGTTTTGCCTTGGTTTGTTTTTTTGTTTTGTTTTGTTTTGTTTTAATAGCATGTCTCCTAGCTAACTGACTTCCAGTAGAAACACCTTTTTTTATCCTCCTTTACATCAGAAACCAGAAACCCTTGCTGTTGAGTTTCAAAACATCATTAATGCAGAAAAAGCTACAGACAATTATGCTTCATATGACAAGGATATCTTATTTAAGCTGAGAAATGAAAGTAGATAAAAAATGCAGATCTGAGAAAATGAGATCTTCATCACTCTGAGTCAAGCATTACATTTTAGAAAATAAAATTTAGTGAAATAAATGCTATTCTTACATGATTTATAAAATACATCTACTTGACTTCTTCCAAATTATATCCCAGCATGTTTATCAATTTTTCTCTTTATTGAAAATATGCAGTGTATCAAACAGATTAGAATTTTGTTTGAACAGATGAAGAAAAGAGAATTTGCTTTATTATTTTTTATTTACAGTAGTCAAACTGTATTATTATTTCAATCACGCTCTAGTCTTCAGTGTATGAACTCTTCCAGACAACTCATTATTTCCAAAGTTTTTTTCAAAGTTAACCTATTTTCATCTGTTCTGTGGACTCACACTGAAGCCTACCTCTTTATAATAGATGTACTTGGCGAAGAGAAGTTTAGTTAGATGCCTTATCAAATTTAAATAGACAACCTGATTGTAAAAAACCACTGTAACTTCTTAGAAAGTCAGTTAAATATTTGAAAGACAGCTATTAGTATAACCTCTATTCCCTTCCTTAGCTTACATTCACTTCTTGGTGTTTATTCAATATAATCCACATGAAAATCCTAGATATGAAGATCCATGTGAGAGTTCACATTTGTCAATGAGGCAGCCTAGCCTGCCTGCCCACTTTCTATCTTGGACTTAATGAAAGCCCTCATAATAAATGTATCTTACAATGTTATTTCAGACTCTTGCTCCATTTTCCTGTCCTTTTAACTACTCACTCTCTGTTAAGGTGCCTTCCCCGATGCATATTTTGCATCTTCAAAGACTACCAATCTATTATTTTTTCAAATTCTTTCTCTCTTAGTATTATGATGATGAAATTTCAGGCTTGTAAATAAGTATGGAGAATACAAACATATTCTGAATTTTGCATACTTCCATTCTACAAATACATTCTTTAGAATCTGACCACCAGGAGTGATATTTCTAAAAAAGATTCAGGGAGGGAAAAAAATTTTCTACTATAATTTTACTGTAAAGTTATTTTTAATTTTTGAAAAGCACAGAAGATGACAAAGACTTCTCTTGTTACACACTTTCAATTTGGAAAATCCTTTAAATATCCACCTGAGAGAAATACAAAAACTTTGGCATTGCTTTAAAAGTTTTCATAAGACATTTTGGTAGCCTTTCAAAAGTTAGAAGACCTCACTGTTGCTGTTTTGAAGTGCTCTGTGCTGACATTTATGCCAGAACTCAAAACAGAAATAGACAATAGTGAGAAACACAAAATGAAAAAAATTAGTTATTACTATGAATATCAGGTCCTCTACCTAAAAAAAAAAAAGGCTGGGAGTGAGGGCACTTGAAGTGGAACCTGGAAAAGGCTCTGACCTGGGGAACCTGAAGCTGTTCAGATGGGTGAAGTCAAGGCTCAAGAAAAGACAACATCTAAGTAACAACAGAAGTCACAGAACAGACATGAGATTAGTTGTTTAGTTACTCGAAGTTGGTTAACCTAGAGTGACCTAATCAAAGAAGAACAGCAATGACTTAAATATTTCTTCTGTATTATTGCCTTTCTATCATCATGTTTTACTTCTGCTACATTACTTCACTAGGCTTCCAATTTTCTTACATGAACGGCTATGAAGGGAAATTTAACAGACCTGATAAAGTAAATAAGAAATAAGTATAAGAAATTATATTTTTGTGTCAGTCAAATGTTGATATCTTCCAATATTTAATATCTAGCTTATAATTTTTACTAAGAAGTTCAGAATTTGCTAATGTAAATATTTGGTAATTACTTAGGCATTGCTAAAAGTGTCCAAATTACACTGCAGACATGGCATATATTTCATATGATTCTTCATGGTCTTACAAAAAGGCTTTTTAAAAAAGTGTTCCTTGAAATGCACTTTTCAAAAACAATCTCTGTTCTTAAACACACCAAGAACAGTTATATATGTTCCTCATATGAGGGAGCAAGGGAGGAGATGGGTCTGTTTGGGTTATTTTCCTGGTTAGTATGGCTCCCTATTAGTCTACCAATACTCATGGGACAGCATTAGTGAGCTTCCATGCCCTTCTAGTTGAATCTTTGCTGCTTACAATTCCTGTCTGCACAACATTAGAACTCATCAATTTATATTTTTCCTTGGCATTTAGCTTCTGGAGGAGAGATGTCATGTAGAGATTTACAATGAGAAACCTGTATTCAGAATTAGGTTTGGAAGCACCTGATTGATGTCTGACCTTGGATGCATGCACTACGGTTCAAAATGTTCCCAGAGCACTTCTGGATTGCACGGTAGCCAAGGGTATAGCACAGATCAGAGGGGTGTCTGGAGAGCACGTCAGCCTATTGCAGTTCTCATTTCTAACTCCTTCACATGCAGGAGGATGGGATAAGAAGGAAGGATAAGATGGGTCAAGGAGGATGCAAGCAAAGGATACAAAAGTACTTTGCTGAGGAACTGGGATCTGTTAAGAAGCTCAAAATTATTCTTGGTCCACTTGCAAAACCTGGCACCTCTGAGGCCTGGTGAAAGTTTGTCTGCCTCCAGCTCTAGAAGAGCCGTGCCATGAACGCTCTAGGTTAGGAAAGATTAATATACTAGAAAAATCAAGTAGCAAGTTTATTTTGAACAACGATCATACAGGAACTGCTCTACACTCACATAGAACTTTCTCTGTTATTTGGTTATAAAGTACTAATAAATTCAGTTACAGCCTCCAAATATCAGTCATGAGTAGCTGACATTCACACAGGTGGAAAACACTCACCTGTGGGGATTTCACACCTTCACAGAAACTCAAGATAGATGATGAAACCACAAAACCAATGTATGCATTCAGAACAAATAAAACATATGAATTTTATTATGCTGTGAAAGGTATAAGAACCACTTGGAATTAATTTAAGGATTGGCATTAAATTCACTCATTTATTCATGTGGCCCTCAAGCTCAGATTATTAAAGTAACAACGTAGGGAATATTTTCCAGGGAAATGAAGTAAAATTCTTCAAAAGAGCATGCAGAGTGCATTTTTTTTACATCCCAGCATACAAATTCCTGTATTCAGGCAGTGATAAAAGCAGAATAACTGCAAAGTTGTGCCTTGGACTGAGCTGCATGAAACAGCAGCTCAGTTAACGCATTCTCACTGCATATGTCATATGACTATGTGAATAAGTAATTCTTATAACCTGGTTAACGGATGAAGCTATCCTTCATTTTGTAACTTTGTTTCCAAGAGTTTTAAGCATGTAACAAAACCTCACAAACTTGACATCCAGCATATGCTAAATAATTTCTCTGACAGTTAAGTTTCTTTACAAAAATCTGACTCTGGTACTTAGGTAATTTTCCTCAAGATATCTGGAATTGCTGCTTTTCTTAAAGGAGAATGATAAGCATGTGAGTCAGTAAGTTGCTGCAATTTATCATAATTCATTTCAGTAATGTGTGGAGAAGATATATAAAACTCTGTGTCACCTGGTGATGTGATAAAACTCATATTTTTGTTTGCTATAGTTTTGATAGTGTTCAGATGTTTTACTCCACTTAGAATATGGAAAAGACTGTAGAGATCCCCTACCTTCTAAAAGGCCTATATGAATATAGAGCTTTTAAAAGTTAACAGACCATAGTTTGAAATTGGCATCCAATGATAATTAATTGAACCTTGCAGCTGCAATGAATAAGCTCTTGTATCTCAAACTCATTGTGTGGGAGTGTTCTTGAACTCCTTTGGTCTTCTGACCATTCTCTTGCATTCTCTATTTCAGTCAACCAGATACCGCAGTCCTTCCGGTTGACTTTTGCATGATTTTGATCAGGACCTGAATGTCCTGACTGTAGATTTTCATTGAAAATATTTCATCCATTTATAAACAAATACGTGCATACTCAGACTTTCATTCACTTACAGGTGAAATTGTGCAACATGAGTGTTGTCTCTAAAACGTGAAACAACAGAGAAGTCACTGTGCCTGTCTCTGACTTGTGGCTGTCATTTCATAGGCTGTAGCTTATCTAGTCTGTGATTGTTTTCAGAGCAATTTTAATTTCATTTCTTTCGTAGGACTTAATATCATATATTTTATTTTGAAAAACCTAGGCTCTATACCATTCAATTAATTTTAGTCAAGAATTAATTTATGAATATTACCCCATTTAAATTCAAGTGGAGAAAGTCTGAATGCCACCGATAAAGTCAATGTGAGTCTTTTATAAAGCAGAAGTCTCACAAAAATTTGCAGGGTCAGAGCTTAGAGGATTTTGCTTGTTCTCCTCTTGTTTTTTTTTTTTTCTGACCAGTATCTGGCAGCCTTTGGAAAATTAAGGAAGGCATCTGGTTCTTAAAAGGTCTTTTGGTCTTTTAGCAGTGATTCCCTGGGCACTTGGTGGTTGCTGACCTGTGACAGTGTACCTGGCTGAGCAACGCCACTTTAGGTGCTCTGGATTTCTAGCCCCTCTTTAAAGATAAAAAAAATCTTTAACATTTTTAATGCTGTGTAACTGACTTCCTTTGCTTTAGATGTGAGGATCTTTTATCTAGGTGTAGAATAGAGAGCATGCAGTCCCACATAGTGAGCTATTAACTTTTTTCTTACTTTTTTTTCATTTCCTTTGCTTTTTGTCATCAAATGGAGAAGACACTAATCACCAGGATACCACCTGAATTCCAAGCATCCTTTAAGCTTATTAGTTACTCATTCAAATTTTCTATTTCCCAGCAAGGTATCTCTGCTATTCCATGTATTAAAACAACACTAAAGCAAAGAAAGAATTATGACAGTCAGTAAAATATAAAAAAAAGTCAGTTGAGGTTAATTGCAAGTAAATGACACAATTTTCACTTCAACATTATCTAAAGAGGGGTTTTGGGGAAAAAAAGTCAGAAGAAACATAGACCACAAATAATTATTTTCATATGAATCCTTATAAATTTTTATTATCTGGTGGTCATGAAAATCACACACATATTCTCATTTCTGAAGAAGTTTTTTTTTAAAAACAGTTTTTAAAGAAATATTAATTTGTCATATACCAAATAGAAAAGAAAATATCAACTAAGAAATAAGGAATATCCATTATCAAGTGTATTATAGTCCTGAGCCTTTAGAAAGCTTACCACTTTGCTTTGACAAAAATACGTAAGGATTAAAGGACTCCCATTTGCTTTAGTCCTAACAATCAAATTATGTAAGCAAATGCATTGCTTTATTCAGCAGTACCCAGCGCATATTATGTTATGATAAAACACAGGTTTATCAGTGTTATCAGCACCAACATGCAAATGAAGTTTGTTGACTGGTTTAATATTATGTCCCTGTCTACACTGGAAGTATATCCCAATTATATGCTTATGTTGGCAGAGCTATAGTGAAAAACCTGAAAGTGCAAGCACAGTCGATATTGTCTTTCCTAGCCCATAAATTGCTTACTACATACTTAGAGGCTGCCATTTTCATATTACTGGAGAGATATTCCAAAGCTCACACATCATGTTCTCTCTTTCATTTGTAGTGGTTTTCAGCAGATATTTTTTCTAACATTGCATTAATTTGCAGGAACTCTGACTCTCTGGATGGTACAAATACAGGTAGCTGTGTGTATCTTATATAGGTGTACAAGAAATAAGAATTTTGTTTGCTTGTTTCCAGTGTGTCATTATCAGATAAAACTCATTACAGGTTGTGCAATAAATAAATTTTTTTGGTAATTCTTTCTGAAAATGTTTAATAGTCATTATTGAAAATACATGATGGAAAACGTTTGGCTTTGAACTGAGAGCCTCAGAGAAATAGCAAGAGGGTAGCAGCAGTAATGTGCTAAGATGTACAGCAGACTTTTATTCTGAGGTAGTAACATAAAACTGTCATTCCAATAAAGTAAATATTTTTGATGTCTAAATGATTTAATCTCAATTAGATGTTAGAACAAATAATATGCTTTATGAGAATTATTTTTCTTTTTCTCTCTCTGTTTTATCCCTTTCCTCACTCCCAATTTCTTTCCCCTCTTACTCCTGCAACCCATCTGCCCTACAACAAAAGTATCATTCTTCAAGATCAGTATTATTAGAAGTATTAATCCTTACAATCACCCATGAGTAACACAATCATGACTGTGCTTCAGAGTCATTAGTAGGATGAGTCATTAACAGTGACTTTATGATTTATCCAATGTTATTAGGATAAGTCACAATTTTGACTTCTGTTTTTCTGAGAAAAAAGTGTTCAGCAAAAGCGAGTAGCAGAGTGTTAGCATAACACAACTTTTCAATAGGAAGGTTAGATTATTCCGAGCAGTGTGGGAAATGTAAAAGGTGGCAATTATCTGTGGAGAGTGACAGGAAAATCACAAAACAGAGAACCAAGACAAGGAATGGAGACAAAGGGAAAAAGAATAAGTCAGGAAAACACAGAAGGTTGCAGTAAATGCATTATTTTAAAGAATGAGAGCCATTTTAAATTAGCTTCTGAAATGAATACAAATCCAGTCAAAGGGATAGTGGATGAAGGTAAAAGATTCTTATCTCCTAAAGCTTAAGAATAGGCTAGTCACACATGAATTTCAGGAAGCATAAATATCATGAATGTTGAAATTATAATAGCTGGCATGGGACATGATAAAATACGTTAAATGCAGAATTCTAGGGTGAAAATGAGAAAAGTATCTATAAACCAAATATGTAGGCAGAGATTGCTGATCCCAAGTAGTTAGAGCAATACAGTATTTGTACAAAATTAAAGAAAAAGATAAAAAAATCTTCAGGTAAGTTTACAATATAAATAAAATAAAATCTAAAAAAAAAATAAGCATTATTATTTAAAAAGCAGCAATACATAGAGCTCCAGATAATTCACTTTCAGTGACCTTCTGCAAAGAAAAAGCCTGAACAGGCTTTGGTTGAGTTTGTTTGGTTTGGGGTTTTTTGTTGCTTTTTTTTTTTTTTTTAATTACTACAAAATGCAAGTGGAATCAGGTCTTATGGGAGCTTTTGTAAAACTTGATGAGTGGAAAAATTGTTAAACTTTATTTCTGTGACAGAAAATCTTGATATGCTTCAGGTTATTTTACATTTTTTGACATCACAGAGGGATTTGCTGTGGTAATTTTCACTGTGGCACTCTGTTATATGAAATCCCTAATGTATATTAAGCATTGTAAAGAATGAAGTTGGAAAGACTGAGGATTGCAATGTCAAATGTATATTTATATAACTACTGAAAGCACTTGATGGAAAAAAAAAAAAGACAACACTGCCAATTAAATACTCAGCTATACTTTCAGACAGAATAGAATGAAAATGGGAATCGTTATTTGTAAAAGACTTCAGGATTTGTCCAGGCAAGTGTAGTCCTGTTTTCCTTCATTTGACACAGCATGTCTGTTTCTGCAATGAGAAGCACTTGCAAATTCTAGGTTTTGTATTTAGTCACTAAACTCAAATGGTTAATCCTAAACCTGCTCTGAAGAACCATGAGGTTTCTTACCAGGATTTCAGTTTGTCAGCAACAATCCTTTTCAGTCAGTAGGAACTCAATCTGTATATTCTTTTCCTAATAGACTATATATTCATGTTTGTGTTATTTTATATACTATTAGAAAGTTGTTCTATTCAAATTAATAATTATATTTTTCAACTCTTAAAGCATTTACTTACTCTATCTCACAGCACTAAAAGATTAAGAGGCACAAAGCTGCCCAGTTTTATAGAATTTCTTTTCCTGGAGCAGTGGTGGTTGCACCTCTTCCTAGCAGATGCTGCTGCTGGTTGGGTCAGGACTGAGTGGATAACAGACCTGCAGCTGTTCACTGATCTGAACTCACAACACAGCTCGCAGTGACAGAGAGGTCATGTGAATGACATCTAGGGGACATCTTACTTATCCTGATTTTGCTGGACAAAGACGCCAGAGACATCCTGATGGGAAAATACTGTAGCATCCAAGGACATAGCAAAATTCACTTTTTGTGATATTCAACACTGTTTCACTGCTTCCTTCTAAAGTCCTGAAGAAGATTGCCACCACGAATTTATCATTTTAGGGCCCTCTTCCAACATTGTCACAGAGGTTCCCAAATGTGTTCCCCTGGATAGAGTCTGAGTCCTCTGCTGGCAGTCCAGTACAGGCATATAAATTACGAAACCTTAGATGCTTCTCTGCACTACCTGTGCTTCCATTTTCAGGCTTCAGGAGAGCCTTAAAGATTATTTATGTTGTCTGCAATTTTAGAAAGAAACAGGAGAGTCCCACGTCATTCAGGACAGCCGTGGGTCAGGATGTTCTTACAAGCATCTTTGTCAGTCAGAATACAAATACTTGTGCTGACTCCCAAAAGCGACAGCAAAAGCTTCCTCCACGGGTGACACAACGGAGCTCCGAAATCCTTAACTGGAGAAAAAGTCTTACTGTTGGAAAGGAAAGGAAAGGAAAGGAAAGGAAAAGAAAGGAAAAGAAAGGAAAAGAAAGGAAAAGAAAGGAAAAGAAAGGAAAAGAAAGGAAAAGAAAGGAAAAGAAAGGAAAAGAAAGGAAAGAGCAGTTTCAAATCAGCAGAAAGAGCTAACAAAAGGCTAGGACAGCCTAGAAAACACATCCTGTACTGATAGAGGTAAGATTGAGTCAATTGTAACAGAAAAAAAGTAAAGAAGAAACAGATTTTATATGGCAGAATCTCTCAGCATAACAACAGGCACTGCTTGGGAGGCAAAGTTAGATGAACAGAAGCAAAATAGAAAATATGGTGCAAATTCTTCACAGTTAGCATATTTAAATATTGGAATAAATTAAGCAGGAACATGATAGATTCTTCGACTGCAATACTTTAAATAAAGCTACATGTCTTTCTAAATCATATGCTCTAGTTCCAGACAGAGCTATAGGCCCACGTTAAGCAGGTCAAACAGGATGACCATTATGGCCTACTTGAGCCTTGCATTCTACAAACAGATGAAAATGAAGTCATTAATTTCTCTGTCACAACAGCTACACTCTCAAACATGTCCTTTTACCTGTCAGTTGTTCCTTATTTATTTATTTATTTGGTTTGTTGTTTTGGGTTTTTTTCTCTCCACAGCTATCTTTTTTGGAACCTCATTGTACAGAATGGTCATTAACTGTGATGGAAATGCCAATGTTTCCATGGAAACCTCTGTCCACTACAGAATATACCAGAGCAATATTTGAACCATTTGTCCATTTGATTAATTATGTCTTTGTGCTGAAGGCGGCTTGGCTTGATTGTCTCATCATGTATTAGAGAAGCTACTGCTCTAACAAATGGAGCTATTGTTTTGGGTCTATTCATCTTGGTACATCCCTGAGAGCTGATAGACATGTCAACAAAACGACTGTCCCTTAATGAGCTGCAGCTTGTCAGAACTGCTTAGGGCTTCATACGAGGCACAAACTACTGTCATGACAGCTTCAGTTATTATGGCAATGAGTAGGATGTCTGTAAAAGAGTCTATAGAAAAGAATGACCCTGGTTTTGATATCACATAGTTCGCAATTATCAGCTATATATACACTATGTGATAGATTAATAATAGATTCCAAAGCTTTGAGACAATTTACTGATGAACTAGTTCTTCAGTCACAAAGAAAGAAGGTATAAAATATTTTCCCTAATCTCTTTAGCTGTTTTTCAGTAAATACAGAAAACAAAACCCACAAAACAAAACAGAACAAAACAAAATCTCACAGAAAATATCAGGTAGTAATTGTTTGCAATTTTGCTTTGTGGGTAAATCACAGACATTGTGGCTTTCTGTAGTAAGGTAATTTCCATCTCAATTATATTTTTTTTACCTATTGCCTGAACTGAAAATCTACTAGGAATGACAAACAGTTTAAATGCCATATGCATGGCCTAAAAGGAATATATTTTCTGAAAAAAAAAAAAATTATGTAAATCTACATAGAATTTACTCTGGTTCTTGCTCAATTTGCATCAACATTTTTGCAATTTTTGTGGACACATCTGTCACTGTGTTGTTTACATTAGTGCATATCCAGCTCTAAAATGTAAGCAGCTTTGGTGGTATGGGATAATGTCATACACATACCTGCTTATTTTTGGCAACAGGTTTCACATATTTTCAGTAATAATGGAAACATTAGAAATCTGTATTGATTTTCACAGTGGCCTAGAATTTCAGCTACAGAAATGTGCACTTCTCAATTGAGAAACACACTCAGAATCAACAAAATAGGAACTAAGCTTACTCAAACCAGAAGCTAATTATGAAAATCAAAATAGACTTTCTACATATTTAAAAATGTAGATTTATAATTTTCATTCTTAGATGTTACGTTCAATTAACAAGCATTAAGATACACTGTATATGACATTTGCTTTAAATATTTCCCTGTGCAACATCAGCGATTAAGCTGTGTCCCTAATAATCACAGATGGAAGTCAGCACCCTGTAGCTACCAACAGCCACATTTAATCAGTTAATAACTGTGGATTAAACTTAATTCAGATTAATTTGTATTAGTATAGAATTTGTAACTCAATTGCTTTCATATTAATTTACATGTTGTCTAGACATGACATCATATTGACTCTTTGTTTGGCCCAAACACTAATTATGAACCATGTAGCTAATGGATGCGAAACTTGCAGTTTAAAAGCAAAACAGAATTTCTGTCTACACCATAGTGAGAATAGTTCAATATCACAGTTTAGCCTTGCAGGCTGGGCATTGCCTGGGAGTGGCAGTTCTTCATTTGCACTTCAGCCTTCGTAACAAAGTATTTTGTTCCTACACGAAGAATGTGGCTATTGGAAAACGAAATTACTGTCCTCCATCAAAAATTGTTAGCCTCAAATTTTTCTGGGAAAATTTCAGTGAGGAAAATGGGGGATTTAAAAAGACAAGCCAAACCAGACCAAACCAAACCAAACCAAACCAAACCAAACCAAACCAAACCAAACCAAACCAAACCAAACCAAACTAAACCAAACCAAACCAGATCAAACCAAACCAAACCAAGCCAAGCCAAGACAAGCCAAGCCAAGCCAAGCCAAGCCAAGCCAAGTCAAGCCAAACCAAACCAAATCAAGCCAAA
>VZRO01006328.1:0-107403 GCA_013397915.1 Daphoenositta chrysoptera | reverse complement strand
AAAGAAAAAACAAAACAAGCCCCCCCCCCCCACACACACACAAAAAGCCCACATCAGAAGAAGGGTAAAAACCTCACCTGCAAATATTGATAACTGTTGTGGTACAAATTGGACTGAGGCACTGCCAAGGTTATTTTATAATTTATGTATCTGTTCTGGCTTGCCTGTCACATGAACCTGAGCAGAGTTACCTTTCTTGTCATAGTGCTTGACCCACTAACTTTCACAGCACATTATCAGGTAAGAGAAAAATAGTAGAAAATATCCTTGAAATTCATTAGCATGATATGTAATGATTTTTAATTGTTTTGGTTCAACTGAATTATGTGTTTATATATACACACACATAAGTTTCAAGCATACTTAAGATAAACTTTACAGACAGAGTGTATCCATACTTATTTTTATGCCCATTTGTAAAATAGCATTTTTTAAAAGTATATAAAAAAAAGACAATAACTTATTTATTACCCTGATATTTTTATTAGTGATAATGGGAATAGAATTTTTTTTAAAGTGATTTATATTACTCTGAAAATTTTACTTTCTTTAAATTTTGTTTTGTCTGTAGTACCGTCATAAAAACCACCGTGGATTAATGCTTCAAACAAACAGCAGAAAAAACCTCAGAATAAGATGCTGAGTTTACAACTCTGAGCTGAAACTTTGCTATTTCCATCTACCCATTTATTTCACTGGTGGTCAACAAAGGTAATAACTGACCAACAAAGTAAGGCCAAACATATTTTGGTTTGGGTTTTGATTTATTTATTTATTTTTTTAAATCTGAATATTCTCCACATAATTTACATGGTTTTAAAAAAGGAAAAAAACCCACAATCTTTATGGTTTAAAATAGCTCTGATAGATGTTATCCGCCATAGGAAAATCTTCTACCCTGGCTTATTTTTTGACCTGCTGTATAAATAATGTTTGAGTGGCCCATCTGTGGGGTCGCAGTGTCACCTAGCGGCCTCTCCTGGCCCCGCCGCCGACTCCTTCTCGCAGGCTCTCCGCAGATCTCACCCGCGGCAGGCACACGCCGGCTGCAGCCCACGCTGCCCGTGAACCCACCCAAATCCCGGCAGGCTGCGGCCGCTGCTGGCGCGGAGAGCGGCAGGGACGCGCCCGGCACAAACCCGCGCAGCCAATGCTGCCGGCACAGCCGAGAGGGGCGGTTTCCCTCCGCGCCCGCGCAGGCTGCGCGCTGGGCGAGCGCGGCGAGCGGCTGCGCTTCCTCCGAGCACACCTTGGGGCCGAGGGGTTCGAACCCGAAACACCAGAGCACACCTCTCATTTGTGACTCACTGTCACAGACACATGCTCTGAGAGTGCAGAGGGAGTGAACAAGACACACGGATAAGCTGGCAAGATATTTGTGATATGTAAGGTCTGCAGTTATGTTTTATTTTCATAAGTGAATGACTAAATTAGTATCTAGTAATGAAGTAGTTATAAGATTATAGAGCTAAATTCAGATACTAAAGAAATACATTTTATCTTCTTTATAGACATAATGAAAAAAATTCCATTAAAAATTATAAGATGAAATAATTATTTTAATCTAAAATGCTTTTATTAGCTATGAGCCTCAAGAAGTAGAAATTTTATAGTAAGATAAGTGAAAATGCTTGAATCTTCTTTCTTCATATCATAAGCGAGCTAAGCAAGTGTCAATTAAACTTTTGTAAATTCATAATGACTCGCTCAAACGTTCTACAAAAAGTGCTATCACTTTTTGTAAATACCAGAACTCAAAATTATTTCAATGAATATCTGCACTAAAGGCCAATATTAAACAATTTTTTTTAAAAAAGCAGAAACAAATAAAGTGACCTCTGTAAAACTAAGACCATCAAAACCAGATTGACATTTTGGCACAGTGGCATTTTAAAATTTATTTTTCTAAACAAATAAAACTTTACATCACTGGCCCATTCAATACACTTGCATATTTCTAATGAAGTAGATCATACTCCCCCTGCTTTCTCCCATGGATTTTTAAATTAAAAAACACCAATCACCCGGAATAAAACCAAACAGAAATTTTTAGACCTATATAGAAGACAGATACTGCAAATCACAATGTTCCATACATTTCTGCAGACTAAAAAATATCAGTTTCCCCCCATATTAAGGAGTTCCTTAAGTTTTTTAAAGAGGTTATGTACAACTAACAGTGCATATTGACATTAAAGTTAAACTCCATAAAGCAACTGCTAAACTAATACTCATAAAAGGTCTTAATGATCCCAGCCTCCATCTTGGTAACTTAACTAAATATTTCAGCAGTCTCAGTAGTTTCAGAAGTACAGTAATGCTGGAACTCTTCTTAGAATCAGGATTCTTTGTTGCTTATAGGCAACACAACAGGAGAGTAAGCAGTTTCTACATGATTAATTAAATGTGAGGGAAGACTTCCCAGATGCTACTGAACTGCTCTGAAAACATAATTTATTTACTGTCTTTACTTCTACTTTTTATATGGATTATATTAAATATCACTCTTTACAGTTGTCTGCTCTTAGTCTGCTAATGGTTTAGTATAAATACAATGATTTACATTAAAACAGGTGTATTTCTTCAACAACTTTAGAAATTAAAGGTATGGTGATAACTTCTAGCTTGGCATTGACATTGTAGCCTGGAGATACATTTTTTTAATATTTCCACGTCTTCATAAAAACCTGAAATAAATGAATTCACATGCTCCCAATTTCTCTCGAAGCTCATTGCTACAGGTATAGGCAGTGATCAAGATATGGTAAGTCATATCCAGCTGATAAGGCCAGGCTGAGGTCAGAAAACACACCTTGCACAAGCCAAAGGAAGCAGTGGATCTAAGGGCAAAGCTAAGGACATTGTGTAATAGTAGGGTTATGCTTGGAAGCCCACGAATCATAATGGAAGCAGTATGAGGGAAGGGACCACAAAGTCGGCATCCAAACTGAATATGCTGAACATTGGAATTCTTTGAATTCTCTCCAACCAAATCCTTAGAAAACCAAAGCCCTGAAAAGACCAGAACTTTGCTAATTTGCTTTAGTCAAAAGCAACTGGTAAGATGTTCAGACAGGTAACACAGATCAGATTCACGAGAACACACCTGGCCTCCTGGGAGGCTGACTGTGGGGACAACTATCTTGACTCTACAAGGAATGTCTGAGATGGCAATATCTGGACTCATCAACAAGGAATGCCTGAGGTCACAGTGTCTGTAGATTTCTTGTAAAATATTTTGAAGAGCTATGGCAATAAATATTGTCTCTGGGAAATGTAAATCTTTATTGTAACTTTTTCTGGGATGTAAAGGATTTGTTTCTCATCATTCCAGTCTACAAGACCTATATCTTGGCTATACACCCATCTTCAGTCTGCAGGGTCACATTCTTCAGCTGGGGAAAGCTGAAAAGCTGATGATGAACAAAGAGCCACAGGCACTCATTTTGAGATAACAGGCAAGAAGTTTCTTCTTGGAAGCAGCATGGCATACCTTCTCACTTCTCTCTCATCTTCTCACTTCTCACTTCAACTGTACAGACTGCCCATGACACAAGGACTTGCAGATGTTTGCTCTAGGAGGGCTGCTTATTACCCTTCTTCACTGGTTTGCCCTCTCTTCCACACTACGGCACTGACAGTAAAACACTGAGTGTATGCCCAAACTTAATTGATATTAGCGTGAAGCTGAGCATCTTAGCGTGAAAACAGGGCATCTAACTGCATCTTAGGAGCTCTGCCACTGCTGTGAGACCACTCTCACATACGCATTTCTGATATTGCTGCCTTTGAGAGAAGAGGAACACAAAGGAAGAGGCAGCCTTGAATGGAAGGAGCCCTACAAGTTAAGCTTTGCAGGTTCCCAGCACACGGGTTATATGATGGGTGAGTTGGCACAGGGACTCTTCTGGGGCAAAGCAAACCTGATTGGAGCTAAGCACATTGTGCTGCCCAAAGCCCAGATCTTCTCTTTTTAAGGAAGATGAACAGATGTGAAAACCTTTGACAGGAAAGTTTTTTCTGCTCTGCAGATACACCTACAGGTGTCTACCTACCCTGTCTTGATGGACCAGCAGAGCTTCTGCCAGCCCTGCACCTCAGACCATGCAGTGAAAAACGTGAAGAAACAGAACCTCCACTGTGGAGAATTTCTGCATCGAGATACAGCTACTGTCTCAGTAAGGATGGGTATCACTGGGCTGCTTTCCTAGGCTCTTCATCTGCATATCTGCCGGGGAATTGCACACACAGTACCTCAGTTCTGCCTCTGTTCCAAGAGAATAGTACATATTCAAATAAGCTAACATTAAAAAGCAACTGCTTAGGTCCCCATGGCAATGGTTACATTTAGTAACTGCACTCTTCACAGGTATCTATACTTGCTAGCTTTGCTTGGAAAGTTCCCCATTGTTTAACATTGTTAAATCTTAATTTTGTTTCCAATCTCTCATGAAAAGAATCGTCCGACAATCTTTCTTTGTCAGATCAGGGACTAGTTTGAAGGTCTGACATGACAACTCTGACTGTCTCCACAGGCCTAACTAAATCTGTGACCAGAAAGCAGTGGCATTTAGTCTTCTTCAAAATGAGAATGTGATGGGGTTTGGGCTTGGATTTCGGGGTTTGTTTGTTTTGTTGGTTTGTTTGTTTTCCCTTTGGAACATATTTTTATTTATATTTGTTTGATATATTTTGAAAAACAATTCTCTTGTTTCCCATGGACAAGATATATGAATTTGATTGTAGCTTCAGTCGCAATATAGTTATTTGAATGCACAGAGATATGAGATACAACTGGTGTTTGACATCTTCTAACTGATAAATAATTTAGACCATTATTTCCCAGGAGTCCTTTCCACCACACACTATCTATTCTGGCATGGATGCTTCTAGTATGCACTGTTCTCTGTAAAATACCACAATAAACATGATCAGAATCTCTGACCACGGTGATTTCCACTCCTAGATCGCCATCCCAACAATTAAGCCAAAAACCTTCTAGCCCTCTTTATCTTGCTCAGGGTCCACAAATGTGCTTCACTTGACAGCGAAGTTAAAAGGATTTCTCTCTGAGGCTATTCAGCAGTCCAAGGGAGATGGCATTTGCCCAAATAAACAGAGGTCTGAAACCCTTCTCTGAATTACAGTAAATTTGCACTTTGGCCTCCCACCTCATTTCAATTCTGTTGAACCTTTTCTGAGTACTGCTTAAGTAGTAGACTTCATTTCCATTTATATATATGGTACTTACCTTTTCATAATCTTTTCCCACTTTATTCCCCTCTCTACAGAAAATATGCCCCTAACTACATTTCTGTCAGGACACAAGTCTTTACACTGTTTAGTGTGTTATTAATCTTGTCCTGTAGAACTTCACTTCTTACTGAAGCAAAAATAAACCTCAAAATATTTTATTTATTTATTTATTTATTTATTTGAAACAATACACACACATTTACAGACATAATTAGATAAAGAGACATACATTTTTGCAATGAAATTTTCATGGTTGCATCTTAAATAAAACGTACATAAAAATGTCCCCAAATTAACCTCTTGAATTGGTGACAATTAAATTATCTGCACAGTGGGGCAAAATACAACTCACCAAGAGGGAATGGGTTACCTCAGTATTTAGGATATTTTTGTTTTGTTGTATAAAGGGTGTATAGGTGTGATGACATTTTTTAAACTGTGAAATATATGTGTATATATATATATACATATAGATATAGATATATATGCATAACACACGTATGACATGCATTATCTGTTATACAACTTTTTCTGAGGAAGCTATGTGGCAACCACAACTTTAACTCTGTGTAAAAGGTGCTTTTATCACTTTCTACTCTGATATTGCAGAAAGGTATTTCAGGGAGACTAATCTGTATTTATGTGCCTGACTTTCTCCAGCCAAATGTCCTGCTTTCAAATTCAATATATGACCACCCTAATCAAAGAAATCCTCTGGGATTTACACCTGATAGTAGATTAGTACTTTGGCTGGTTTTCAAACAAATGTACAATGAATAAGAAGACCGAATGAAGCTTTCCTTTACAGTTCTGGGAAGGGAGGTGGGAAGCTGTGGGGGGAGAAGGGGAGGAAAGACCAGAGACTCTGTGCTTGGAATTTATTTTTCACCAGTTAGTAGCTGGAAAAGCAACAGGGGAAAAGACTTTAAATGCCCTTCAGCAGAAACTGGCAGGTATGGGAGACAGAGGATCCTTTTGCTCACATCTTGCACAGTAAGATGTCTGTTATCTCTTTCCCATAGTTGTCAGTGTCAACTTTGATCATTAATACATTATCTTGGCAGAGAAATAATATAACCTCAATCCTTAAAACTTTGTGCTTACCCTGTGCACATTTTCCTAATGCTGTCTCAATATACTAACCCAGCTTCACTGTGTTTAATAAAGTACATTAATTGAATCAGCTCTTCTTCTGACAGAAATGTTAAGAATCAATCAAGAGACATTTGATTTTCCTTATATTAACATATCATTTTCTCATATGATTTCTTGAAGCAGAATTTCTAAAGAGTTTTCATCTACTTTGAAATCATGTTTAAAATATTTCACTTACAGGAGTATTCTGCTATTAGTTTGTTGATGGATCTTCAAGGATATTCTGGAAGGGTGAATGTTTGTACTGATAGCATAGATGTCAAAACACAGCCAGTAATGACCATGGATTAATTCATGTTATAGGAGGCATAATCTGGTATAATTAATGCTGTATAATGCTTTCCATTTAAACCTCATGATCTACATATCTTGGTCAGACTTCAGGTTTTTGGGTTAAAATTGTCCATACTGGCTGTTTGCCTTAGGCTGACCTTTTTTCAGTGTCTGCAAAACCAGATCAGTCATTTCTCAAAACAAAATTAGGAAACTGTTTCTCCAGTTTACACAGTTTTAGGTGTGTTTTGAAACAAAAATAGAGATATGCTTTGGAAAGGACTCAGCTATCCTTCAGAGGGTCACAGGAGCATAACTCCAGCACATACCAATTCTTATCTTTATTAAACAGGTAAAAACATGAAAACATCTTCCTCAAAATTTGGTTTCCCAGATGGAATTGAGTCCAGTGATGTGCAGTTGAAATCCTTCATGTAAGAAATTAGGAAAAAAGTGCCTGCCTGGCTGGTGGTAGGCTATACTGAGGAAGTCTTCATCAGTTCCCTGGTGAGCAGCACTTTCCATCTCAACACAGGGTTTTACACTGACGAATTGTATTCTTAAGAGTTGCCAGTAATACTGAAAATTTCTTGTATTTTCTCTGTTGCAAATACGTTCCATGAACTGATGAAATTTTCAGGGATCCCTCTTCAGAAATTTCTTGCCTTATCTCAAGGTATATGTACAATTTACACTAAGTAAAGGTAAATCACAAAATGTTGAAATATCTGTCAATTAATACAGCAGAAAATTCTGTTATAAATAAACAAATATAAAACTGTGAAGGAAGGAACTCAGCAATTCAAAATACTCCACATGCCAGTGGTTAAAGCCATCAATAGCTTGACAAAATAACTACTATTATTACCTTGAACTGATATCAGGAAATACTAAACATGCAATGAAAGCACTACTATCTTAGCAAAACTTAGTAAAACAAGGGATGCAATAATTTTTTTATGCTGCATTAACACAGGAATAATCTCACATCTGACTTTCTTCTACAAAAGGATGCCAATGAGCTAGAAAGCATGCAAAAATTAAGAGAGGCTAACATGGTACACTCCATAAAATATAACTGCAGAATAATCTTAAAAAAGAGATATGAGGAAAACATATCAAAATTAAGTACCAAGGAAATATGATGGTGAACTCTCTATTGAGCATTTTTTTTTTGCCTTAGAAGATCTTGGCACAATGGATTTTAAAACTGGAAAATTCTTAACTGCTGTCAGACAACCAGACTGTTTCTTAAGTATTGTCAAAAAAAGGCTCTTCCAACCAAAATTCTTAGAGGTTTTCGAAGCACCAGTTCTCCAGCGTAGAAGTAATTCTCACAGTGAACTCCAGTTTATTAAACAAAACTTTCTGGTCTCTTTTATCTTAAGTTGCAGAAGAATTTTATGAAACTTGTGTTTGTTGCTAACTGCCTTTTTTTTTTTTTTTTTTTTTTTTTTTACAGGTCCTGCCAATGAAAGAAATAGACAAAATACTGAGTTTCAAGAAGCTACAGTATCAAATGGCTCAACAATCATATTTACAATGAAGTTATCTAATTACATTCATCTAGGCTTACTATTTCTGTCTTAGGAAGCTTAGATTGGTGATCATTAATTTTACCATAAGTGTTCATTTAAAATTCCCCAAACAAACAAGGGTGATGATGAAGGGTGTTGGTGTGCTCAGGAAGCTGGAGGCTTAAAGTTGGAATCATCCCAAAGCATGGTAGGTTGACAGAAGAAATTCAGCTTAGGTCTCAATGGGTTAATGCAGTCACCAACAAGGAAGTCACTAAAGCTCCATCAGATGTGCTCAAAGAGATGGTAGATGCTACGTGAGGAAACTTGATGCATAGGTTGAGTCTTGCACCAAATGACCCAGAAGCTCCCTCCAACTATAAGCTCTATGAACTGTGAAAATTGTAATAAGTGGTGGCACTTGTGGAATTCCTTCCTGCCATGAAGGATAAATTATTATATAAAGGCTGTCACACGCGATACATCATCTACAAATTTTTTGAGTTCTTACTGCAGCTGCCATTTGGGAAAAAAAACCTCACCAAATCAACAAAGAACACTTCCCTAAAAATAAATTTAAAAACTATAGAGTTACTTGGTATAATAAAAATTAATTCTGAGGGTCTCTATGAGTACCATCCTCTTTGTCATATTTGCCATTGGTGATGTGAACATCCATTGTACACCAAAAGTTGTGAAAGAAAAGCCATTCTACAGTTAAGTGGGAAAGTAAATATTCCTGGCAAGATTTGCTTCATTCTGCCTACTAAAAGGTAATAAAAAGAGGACTAGGTTAACACTAAGATCTTGGTCCATTTCTCATAACTGACAAAAGTGAAGGAGATGGTATAATCTAGACAACAAAGCCTTGAATTCAGCAACATTCAAAAAATGTCAACACATTTATTGTGTATTTTCTAACAGAGTCTTCAAGAATGGAATGAAATTCAGAGGTTGTATACAGCAATGTTTCAGCTCACTCATTGCCACTTTTCCCCTCCTACCCCACCATCAACCCCATCCCATTCTATTTTGCAGGAAGACTACAACACAGAGAAACATTTAATCAGTCTTTAATATTTTCTCAGTTAAATTTTATCTTAATTAATGAAATAACAAGGAATTGCATACTTGGTACCTATGTAAGATTTCTCAGGAGTTGTACTGAACTGAAAATTCCTACCTGACCTTTACATTGTTATTGCAGCTCCTGGTCACATATGTTCACATCATAGTGACAGAGCATTCATTACAGTTATTCTTTCTGTAATGTAATTTTCCAAATTCATTAAGAATACGATACTGCATAGCTGATGTCTGACAAAAGGTCAGATTTATTCTACGAGAAAGAAGAAGCAACAAAGTTCGTAATGGTTTATCAGCATTCAATAAATTGTGATTTATCTATTGCTTTTGTTCCATAAAATTACACTGATAATGTAGAAAATATTCATTAAAATATGCTTTGTTTTCACAATCTTTTTCAGCAGCATCAGAATTATATAAGATTGCAAACAATTTCATTAATCTTACCATTTTAGCTGAAATTTGTATATAATATATATATTGTATATATATATGTAATATTTATGTAATATAATTGTATATATTACGTATTATATAATATGTAATATGTATATATAATTTTGCTAAAATTAACAATTAATTTTCCAGTACTTAGAGGAAAGGAAGCAGTTTTAAAAATTATGGTCAGAATAATTCTAATTGCTATCCATAGTTGTTGGTTGGTTTTTTTTTTTTTTTTTTACAGCATGTGCTATGGATGAGTGATAAAAAAACATGTTCTTCAGCACATGTTCTTTACTTTCCTAGGCAGTTGCTTTTGTATAACATTTATAGTTTTCTGTAACTAAAAAAATTCATTTTGAATTGAGAAAAATACAGAACTTAGTAAGATATCCTATTTTTAAACGGACAGGGTTAAAGTTATTTCTTTTTGCTCACATAAAAGTAGCACAAGAGAGGCATATACTGTCTTCTTCAGTTTTTAAAGGGAACAGCACAGCTCAACGTTTTCTGATGACTGAAACAGAATGACTTAAGACAAAATAATGTAGTGAAAACTCATGCTTAGCTTTACTCTTGTACAGCCCTCAATGGGCACCATATTGTCAGTGCTGTAATAAATTTAGTCTCTGAAGGTTATTATTTATGCAAAGAAACGTTAAGTATTGCACTGAGAACCAAAATTCAGTTTTTATTTTATTACTGTTAAGCATTTTTAATACTGTTTGTTGTAGCTGTAAAAGCTATAAAATAAAACGTAAGAAAAATTATTTGATTTTGATTGGTAGTAGTAGTTCAAAGAAGTATTAATGGAAAATCCACAGAAGTATCAGGGTATTTTTATCTTTGAATAAATACTTATAAAAGTACTCCAGTAAAACATACCAGTCAGTAAAACCACAACAATGCAAGGGTATAACCTGGAATTTCACCATTTATATCAGAAATGCAGTTGGCAAGCCGTCACCAATTGTCCTTATTCCTCTTCATTTCATTCACTCATGCTTCATCACTCTTATTTTTCATTAATTTAATTGAGGTTTTGTCCTTTTTCTCTACTCTTTCTACGCAAAAGAAAGAATTTCTTCTTTTTCTCTTGCTTTCTGTACCTTTCGTTTCTTCTCTGGTTCTCTCACTCTTTGCATTCCTCTTGTTTCACATATCTGCCATTCCCCTACCCTCTAACACTTTTTACTACCTTGTTATGCACACACAAATACCCACATAGACATTCAGGATTGTTGTCATAAGTCATCAAGTTATCTTTTATTATATCCAGAGTGCAAGCACTCATGGTAAGCAATTTTAAATAGAATTTCTTCTTGAAAGAACAAAATCCAAACATGCTTTGACTGTAACTGTGAGCCAGTGGGCAAGAAATTTTTATTGTTTTTTCTACAGTGGCATCATATGATATATCTCTCTCCACTAATGTACCTAGTAGGAAATACAAAGCCCCTTTAGTCATCTCTAATTATGTAATTTACTAATCTGTATGTGAACTGTGCTTTAATTTATACGAGACACATATATTTTGTCCTTTGCATAATATGACCCAATCTCCCTCTCATTTTTCTAGGTAGATAACAAAAAGCTTTCATGATAGCAAAATTATATCCTGAGTTTACAGCTCCTATTGATGCCTTAGTATTTTAGCTTTTGTATTTTTCATATCTTGTAATTTTTTAGTGTATAATTCTAAACTCCATATAGCTTGTAAGATACTGTTCTCCCACTTTGGTCAGAAAAAAGAAATCCTCTCTAGGCCTGAAACTCAAGGACACCTCACTCTCTCAGGCCTGTAGAAATGTAAAAAGAAGTGGGTTTGTGGAGAGCAAACTTGGGGTAACGACTTCATTACCTGAAGCTGTAATTGAAGGATTAACCCTCAATATGCAAATAGACCAAACTTATAAAAGTGTGAAAACCTGTGAGCCCCTTGTCCATTTTGGGTGCAGCCCCCGGTGGGCTTTGACTGCCTTAATGTACCTGAAGGCCCTTCAATAAATATAACCACTTTTATTCTCCTTATTTTGTCTAGCCTCTGTTTTTAGGTAGCCCCGTCAAAGCATCACTATCATATCACTTCTAGTCATGTTCAAAAAAGGGTTTTTTTCCCTATAAACCATCTTGGAGTCCATGAACAAAAACAACAGCAGATTTTACCCACTGTTCATCTGTTGGTGGTCAATAAATCTGTATAGTTATTATGATACTGCAAGGTGGAAGACACTGTAAAAAAAAAAATGCCAGAGAGAGCAGAAAAGAGGAATAAAGCAACAAAAAACCCTATCAGATTAAACTGCCTTTTCTAACAGTATCAAATGCATATTGCATTGTCAGTCAGACACAGCATTCAGTCATCTTTCCAGAACTGCTTATCTGCAGTAAAGCAGGATTAAAGTCTTAACAAGTGGTAGAATCCATACAAAATGCATTATTTCTTTGAAGCAAAATGTGCCAGTATTTCACATGGTTAAATTAAAACTTGTCATTTGAAAATGAATGCAGTACTGAAGTAGAAAATTCAGCACAGAACAATGGACCAGCCTTATTGCAAGACTTTGTGACATTAAGAATTTTTTCCACTGAGGTAAAGAGTCCTCTTTTTAATGGCACATGGACTCTTCAAATTTGTCTGAACTATATTAATGAAATTAATGTTTTAAATAATCTAAAAAAAAGAAAATGCAACTTTTTATTAAGTATAAATGTTCTCTGGATCTCTACCTACTTCTTTGTGCTTCTTAGAGCATTTTTTAGGTTTCAAAGGAAGTTTGCTATTTATCTGTTGCTAGCTATTCACAACTGATGGCCTACAGAAGACCAGGGCGATCTGTAGTCCATCAATGTAATCCACCTCTCTTTTCCTCGAGTTTCTCACTGAGGAATAATCTCTTCTGGCTATCTGGTTGGCCAGAGGAGCTACTACAGTTACACACAAGCTACTCCAAGGCCTTTTCTTTTTCCTTGTATGTGTCAGGTTCTGTGAGTAACATTCTTTAACATAGAAGTAAGTGTTATGAAATTCTATATTGTTCACACGATTCATACATGTGAATGGTATGGTCACTCCAGCCATATCCAGCTTAGAGAAAAAAAAAGTAACATACTCTCTTCTGTAACTTCTAAGAAGAACTAAAAAAGCGCATATACAAATAGTATTTAAAAATCCCTTAAGTTACAGGTTTTACCTTGGCATTCCAATCAGTTCAGATACTGTTCTGTTAGGAAATACAGAGACAGAAAAGTAATGGGTTTTCTGCATAATTTTTGGATCACAAATAACATTCCATAAAATTAATAAGCCAGTGATCAACTTTATATTTTATTTTATAAGAAAAAAAAAGTAATTATAGCATTGATTTATTTTCAAATTCTCTGTAGACTGTCCTTTTCCACACAAGGTCTTAATAAAATACTTCAAAATATAGATATTTTCATGTCTTTTTGCATTTGCTCAAAGTAAAAATAAGAAGCAACCATATATATTGTGTGTTTGTTTAATTTTATTTGGAAAAAATAGGCTTGTGTCCATAAACTCACACAAGCCTATTTGAACATTAAACATTTGAAAATCAACTTTTCATGCAAAATAGGTAGAAGATTTTAAGTGCTGAATGTATGAAATACATTCCAGAGTTACCATTACTACCATTATTTTAGATATACTTAAGCTACTGGGCAAGAACACCTGTGTATTGTGTGCTAACCTTCCATTTTCACTTAGATTAAAAATTAAAAAGGACAGCGATTCCTAGCTCTACAGATGTACATTGGCAAGTTTGCTAACTACAATTACAAGACATGTTTAAATTTTGAAACTCGTACAAACAAGAATTTCTGGCTGTAGATCCCTGTTATCAGTGTTTCTTGGAACCTGGTTAAGAAATTCAGTTTGTATTTATGTGCTCACTGAGTGCAATCCAACTGGGTTGGATTCATTAGTGCTGTAATTCAGTAAGTTTGATTCCTTCTTGACTGTTATTGAAGCTATAATAAACTTTCAGAAAGACATTTTAACCCTGTATACTTTTGCCCCAAAGATTTTGTGAATTTAAATCATTACATAATTATAAATCTCCTTAAATAAATGGAGTTATCTTTGACTCCATTTAATTCCCTGTCAGAACGTTGGCTGAATGTCAATTGCAACATAAACATATAAAGTTAACTTTTATTTCTCACTGATATTGCTAAAATATAATCAAGATAATTTTTAGAAATCTGGTAGAGGTATTTGCTCCCAGGCAGAATACTTTTTTACTTCAGCCTGAAGCAGAATTTTCATGGCAGATTTCTGAAAACAAAAATTTCTAAGAGAACTGCTGACACAACCTTCACTCCTACATAGTAGTGTGAACTTGCCACTGTAATAATTAAGCAATTAGCCATGACAGAGAGTGTGAGTTTCCTGAGATAATCACACCCCTGGGGTATTAGAAGTCATGATCCAGAGATAAGTGGTTTTAATCCCCCAAGGGTGTGATTATTTTATGATAACCACACCCCCTAGAGGAGATTTATAAGCCACATAAAAATCTTCAATGTAAAGCAAAAAGTGCTTGTATTGCAAGAGTAGGAAAAAGTCTGGATATAGAGAGTGTTATGTGACTTCCTCAAAGTAAGGAAGAATTGCAATACACAAAGCAATTCATACAATTACCCATCAGTCCAATACATTTTATGGGACAGTTTATCTAACAATCTGGGATGGGGCTACCATGGTATATGTACAGACTGGGAAAAGAGAAGTTGAAAAACAGTGCTGTGGAAAGGGCCCTGGGGGTCCTGGTCAGTGCCAAGCTGAACATGAGCCAGCAGTGCCCTGGCAGCCAGGAGGGCCAAGCGTGTCCTGGGGGCATCAGGGACAGCGTGGCCAGCCGGGCAAGGGAGGGGATTGTCCCCTCTGCTCTGAGCTGGGGTGGCCTCACCTCCAGTGCTGGGGACAGGTTTGGGCATCACAATATAAGGAAGATGTGAAACCATTAGAGAGTGTCCAAAAGAGGGTCATGAAGATGGTGAAGGGCCTCAGAGGGAAGCCGTATGAAGAGGGACTGAGGTCACTTGGTCTGTTCAGCCTGGAGAGGATGAGACTGAGGGAAGACCTCATTACAGTCTGGAACTTGCTTGTGAGGGGGGGAGCAGGCACTGATCTCTACTCTCTGGTGACCAGTGACAGGACCTGAGGGAATGGCCTGAACTTGTGTTAGGAGAGGTTTAGGTTGGATATCAGGAAAAGGTTCTGCTTGTGTTTGGCCACTGGAACAGGCTGCCTGGGGAAGTGGTCCCAGCACAAAGCCTGATAGAGTTCAAAAAGCATTTGGATGATGCTCTCAGGTACATGGTGTGACTCTTGGGAATGGTGCTGTGCAGGGCCGGGTGTTGGACCCAATGATCTGTGTGGGTCTCTTTCAACTTAGCATATTCTGTAAGCTCTTGCAGTCTTTTTCCAACCTCTAGTTGAGCAAATACTGCTTTGAAACTTTTGAGAAGATCTCAAAACTAGAAACGTAATCTCTATTTGAGACTGCTTTACTTGCAGGTTATGGCAAGAATGGCCTTCCCAAATGTTATTTGTAATTCCACCATGAAATGAATGCACTGCATAAGGTAGCAGATAATATATCATCTCATACTTACTTCTGAAAGTCATATTGGATGCTCAGGAGTGATGCTGGGCTGTAAAGAGAATAAATTCCTTCTCATGAGTTGATTTCAAGCAAAAGTGAAAAATATAGTTACTTGAAATACTGCAGTTGTCAGATCTTAAAATAACCTCATCTATTATTCTATTATTGCTTTGTCCCTCTGACAGTATGATTTAAAAACAAAGGTTGCCTCTGCTTTCCGTTGGGAAGTGACCACCACTTATTTGCAAAAGACCCCTGATGCTATCATTGCTCCCACTTACTTCCCTGAAATGGAATTCAACATTTGTGAACACTGATGTTCGGTTAATCAAATCAAGATGTTTTGGAAATGACTTCTGCAAAGTGTTCCAAACGTGCCTGTGCTTATGCTGACTGAGGTATGAAAGTTCTTTGGCTTACAGGAGCCTTACACACACAGATCTTCATGGCATCTGCAGTCCATTATGCACTGATGTTTCTTCTGTTTTACATTACGCTTCTACACAATAAAGAGTTGTATACAGTTATTCCACTATTACTTCAAGATAATGAAAACATCATATACTCACAATCGGTTAGCATGTACTTGTTCTTTGTAATACTTAGCATTAAGGTGTTGAAATTCCAAAGACTGAAAAAAATTAACTCAAAAATTTTGGGTATTGGTCAGGTTCAACTTAATTTTACTGTCCCATCCCTGTAATTTGATACAAACCAAAGTGTCCTGCAAGGAAGATTTTTATAATTGTAGCTATTCTCAAAGTTTGATGTCTTGTATTTATTGGAGAGGTCAATACTGGTAGAAGCCTGGGCTTCTGGTGAAATTCACTATTTCAAGGTATATAGGCCAAACAAAAAGTATAGTCAAGACCTTAAACCTTGGTAAAGTAGTTGCTTAAGAAACTGGTGGATGGGACAGACATTCCTGCCCTCAGGAGTAAAGGAGAAGAAGAGATCTGTCAGATATTTAATGACATTTTTCTGAGAGCACAAGCCTATGCAAGAAATCAGGCAAGGACAATTGGAGACCAGCATAGATGAATAAAGATCTTTTGGTTGAGCTGAAACACAAAAGGAAAAAGGATAGGCAGTAGAAGCAGGGACACACATCCTTGGAAGATTATGAGGATATGGGTTGGGAGTGTAGGCATGAGATTGGAAAAGCTAAGGGACAAATTTAGCCATAACTAAATTTGGCAGGGGATGAGAAAAGTAATAAGGGTTTTATACAGGTACATTAGAAAATACATACAAAAGAAATTTACATACAAAGGAAATTGTACCCCCATAAGACATGGGATCTGATGACAGCAGACATGGGGAAGGCTGAAGTAATCAACAACTTTATTTTAATTTTTCACTGGAAATTGCTCTTCTTGTATCTCTTGGGACCTTCAATCTCAGGGCAGAGACTGGAGTAAAAAAGTCCAGTCCCTCTTTGCATGACATCATGTGGTCACATGCAATACCTGCTGGGTGATTTGGGGTCACCTGTCACAGATTTGTCTGCTCCTGAAATCCTTGTGCCACCCCAGCCTTAGCACTGTTGTAGGGGTAAAAAACAGAAAATGCCTTGGCTCTTCAAAAACCCTGCTCAGCAAAAACGAAAGCATCTCTGAATTATCAACACTGTTTTCATACAAACCCAAAAACACAGCCCCATCCTAGCTACTGTGAAGAAAATTAACTCTATCCCAGCTCAAACTAGCACATCATTTTGCAATATGGAGAAAGGGCAGAGCAAACTGGCCAGTTTTCCCAAGTCATTACAGAGTTCATTAGAGTTCTGAAGCCTTTTAATACTAGTTTTCTGCGTTTATCTTTTGTTGTCAACATTATGTTATTTATGTTCTTGCTGAATTAGAATACAAGATTCATTATGGGATCCAAGACTGTGGGTAATTACAAGCAGAACTGAAAACTCTGTAATTGATTTCTGTGGTTCTTGTGGTTTGATTTTCAATGTCATTAAAAATCTAGGGATTTTTAATCAGATCATCAAGGAAATTAAAAATTATTTGTAGAGTTTAGGCAAAGATATAGCATAGCACAATGTCTGCTAGATTACCCTTTACTTACCACTGTATACAAATAAAATTAGTATATCTAGACATTAATAACAACTTGGGAACCCATAGCTTTGCATTTTCTCTGTGTAGCTTTGGTAGCTCATGTACATTCTAACAACCTCAGGATTTG
This sequence comes from Daphoenositta chrysoptera, assembly GCA_013397915.1. NCBI lineage: Eukaryota > Metazoa > Chordata > Aves > Passeriformes > Daphoenositta > Daphoenositta chrysoptera. Next base: position 89,843 of record VZRO01006328.1, on the reverse strand, counting down.
GAAATTGGAATGGAGGAGAGCTACCTCTTCAGAACACACCGGGGAATTTCCAATTACCATACAACTCAATTTTGTACTCCTTTGTGCAGTAGGAGAGCAGAGGAAAAAAAGAGAAATTGGGATTCCCTGTTAATTTTAGACAAAGAAAGAAAATATTCACTTAGAGTTGAGGAGCTCTTAGGCAAAGATTTGTACTCATCAAATAAAGTTATTCTTTGTTAACAGATTGATAACAAGATGTTCATGGTATTTATAGACAGGATAAATTTACTTAGCTGTAGTATATTTTTAACTCCCTTATTACACCATGTTTTACTCTTCAATTTCCATTGCATCACCTTGCAAAACTTGTACAGAACAACTCACCAATGTCACTGCAAAGAAGGGAAAACTCATCAAACTGAGTGATGCTAAAATGAAACTCTTAATCAAATTTCATTGTAGGTATAGCTTTAGACCTGTAGAAGCAATGCAAGCTGATCAACTTGGCAGTCAGTCAGCATTTTCATAGCAAAACAGACACAATTTAGTAGAAAGGCAGGAATATTTTTCATATTAGCAGTTAAACAGAACAGCCTCGGAGAGTTTTGAAGTGATCAAAATAGCAGTTAAGGAAATATTTTAGGAAATAATATTAAAACTTTTCATTATTTGTCATCCATACTCTTGCGAATACTGAAAAATTATCTATTAATTTTACATATAGACAGAACTCATGCTTATTTAGTTCTCTCATTTCTCATTATACATGTCACCACGAGGTCTTTACTGTGCCCAGTAGAAATGGCACACATTTAATTAAATTTGAAGTTTTTTCTTGTGTTGTTTGTTGGTTTGTTTTTAGTTTGCTGTGTTTCAGTTTTTCTTAGAGGTGGTCAGCCAGATTTCATACCCAGGGTTTATCTAAATCTTTCTTGCTTTCTGAACTAAAACTGATGGGTTGCATACCTTCCCATGCACCCACTCAACTGTAAATTCCAAGCAGACTCAGTATTTCTATCCCTTCTAATGCACACATCTGTATCTTGTGCTTTCCTCTTAGCAAGATAGTTGTGATCCCCACAGATTTTAATAAAGCAAAGATAGGAAAATAAAGTTGCTTGTTGTTTTTTGTCTTTTGAATGAATTTTTTTAAATCTAATCTGAAAAGACGTAATTTTTTTTTATTTGGAAATTGTAGTGGGAAACAGACTTTGGCTAAAAATGTTAGAGAAAGATATGGATGTAATGTGACAAACCATAGAGAAAACCAAATGTTTTGATCAGCAGTATATTTATTTAAGCTTTGGAAGCCAAACCAGAAGGAAACCATTAGCTGAAGGACAAATTTTAGAATTCAGAGACAGATAAATTTTATAAGTATTATTGTTTAAGCTTCAGCATAACCTGCCAGTTATCTGAAACCAGAAGGAATTAACAACAAAGGATGACATGCCTACAAGTCTTTATCCTATAACTAAAATAGAAACAACTCTTACTATGCTCACGAAATGGAACAAACTGAAAAAATTCATTCATTTGGAATTTTTTCAGAGTGACCACTCTGAATGAATACAAAGTTTATTTAGTTCACAACTCTTCTCAAAGAAAATTCAAGATATGATCAAAACATAACTTTGCTTTGAGTTCCCCTTCCTTCTCTTTCCCACTTCCTTGAAAAAGTTACCACAAGCATAATTACTTAACTGTCCGTTCAATATATGCCTCTGATTTTGAACGGGCTTAGAACTGACATACAGAGCTGTCAGAACATAAACCAATCAGTTTGATGGCACTTTACTAAAAGCAGAACCATTCCGCAAACTAAAAATCACAAATCATCTATGGGAACATTGATAATTTTGATGGCTTCCTACAACCTCATATAGTGATGACTTTAAATTTATGCCTGAAGACTAGTAATGTCAGGAAAAAAAGAACAAAAAGCAAACAACAACAATAAAAAATACCATCAAAAACCCCAAACCAACTATAAAAATTTCTAACTTTGTATTAGATATCTTCTAGACATCTAAAGACATGATTGACACTTCAACTTTGCACAACTTTCTGGAGTTGCTGCCAGTATTATGCTTTTCATTGCTGGCACAGCAACAAAAGTCTGATTTCCTACCATATGGAGTCTGAATAACTTTAGCACAATTCCAGTATTCGTAGATTCTCCAGTGATTGGCAAGATTTCTGTGATGGTTTTGGAAATTATGTTTGCTGATGGAAATATTGAGAGTGAGCTTCATTTGATTTGTACAGCCTCTTTCTGACCTGCCACAGCCAAATGGAGATGCCAAACTTTAGGCTGACACATCTAACCTCTAAAACTCAGCATAATCTAAGAATCCCCGATTTATCACTGAGTGAGGTACTATGCTGCAAGTGGTATTCGGCTTCTGGGGGGATATAGCTCAGGGCTCCTGCAGTCTGTCTGCTTCCTGTACTGGATACAGGTCATGTAGTCCTGCATTACCCTGTGGAAACACTGCACTGCTGCTTTCCCTTCAGTGTGAAGGGATTTGTCTCCAGAAGATTTATTCCAGTGCTTACAGTCACCATCATTAATACTTGTTAAGGTATGTCCACAGTGAACACCTGGGACACTAGAGCCATTGCAATTTATAAGAAAAATACACTTGGATGGTTAATCCATGGCAGAAGCAAAGCATCCCTCAGGTAAATGTTGGTCTATTCCATGGCTGTGTCTGCCTAGCACTAGAAACTGATTATATGTTGCACATACGGTCACAAATATGAAAATCCTGGACATCAGTTTAACCTGCCTGCTTTCCTTCACTGAGAATTGGCCCTTTCCCAGAATATCCAAGAAGCTTCTATATAAATGCATAAAATCTTCACCTTTGTGTGCTGCTGGTCTGTCATATATCAAAGCCAGCTGGAGAATACTAACCCTGCTGAAATTTCCTAAACTTCCATAATTCAGAAAATTCATGTCATATCCATCTGAACAAATATATGCATTTAATATATTGCTGGTTATTTTGAAAGCAGTAATATGGACAAAGCAATGCTATTTTCTATAATAAATTAATATATGCTATTATGTAATTAATTGTATACTTCATCTTATTATTTGCAGCATATTAATAGCCCTTGATTTTACATCTCCTTAATAATCTTTCGGCTTTTTTCTTTTTCTTATTCCCTCTTTCCCTTTGGTTATCTTTTCCTCTCCTCACATTACACATTATAAAGAAAATACTTTGGTTCAATCCATTCCTTTGCATTAAGCTTATCAAGCTTATCTTTAATCACTTTACCATGTACAAAAAAATCAATGACTTTCCAGGCCAGATTCCTATAAAATCACCTCTACAGCCGAATCTGTCAAAGACCAATATTTGTGTTCAGATCTCTTTCAGTAAACTAAAATGCTGTCTGAGTGTGGCATTAGGAAGAATTAAAACCACACAGGTTTTCTATATAACAGCAGGGTGTTTTAAACTCACTTACTGGGAGCCTTCCAATTTATTTGTACCAGTTTATATCAAATGGCATCATACTGGCTCCAAGACATTTAAATGTAAACTTGGAACAACCAGAATCAATAAGGATTGGCATAATATTCCAAGGAAAGCCAATTTTTAAAAAGCATTTATTAATATAATAATTGATTCATTTTTTTTTTAAGTCGCTGTTATGGCACATGTGGGTAAAGTCCAAATCTTAATTTAATCATAAATTATGATCAACTAAACACATTGTATTTCTAGGGTTTAAGAATCACTTTCTGATTCAAGAATTACAGAAGAAAATAGGAGAAAGAAAAAAAAAAAGAAAAAGGAAGTATTTGTGGAATGAGAGTAGAGTACAAGTTATATTTCCATATATTTCTTCAAAGAAGTATATGTGTCTCTGTTTCTTGTATGTGCTTGCATGGCTGTAGAGGTAGCAGAATCCATAAATGTTCCTGTGATGTGATGAAGTCCAAGTCAAACCTGAAAAACTCTTTCCAGACGAGTTATTGCCTTAGTTATCCTGCTCAAAATTAATTAAATTTATAGATATCACCAACTTTTTTGTCTCCATTTCCTCTTGGTCTCTACTGATTTCCTTTGGTATAAGACATGAAGTGGGTGTGGGATGTGGGAGTAGTAGTACGAAAAAAATAATTAAGATTAACCAAGCTTTTCTCCATCTCTAATTGTACAGGCACTGCTAATGAGCTGAAGCTAAACAATACATTTACCAAAGACTCCATTTAAAATACATTCTTCTTCACTGCTACTTATAAACTGGTCTCTGCCTTAAATTTCTGCAAATGGAGGTAGCACTGAAAAAACACAGCACTTACCCTAAGTTCAAGTTCAGCCTAAGCAAAGGCTGGAGGAAGGATTGTCCAAGGGGAGAACTAGGGAGATAAGATCCAAGTAAGTAGAACAGGGAAGAGGTCAGGGAAATACCATGAATAACGTGTAAAGGTCACTAGGAGAATAAAGAAGTTAAGTTTTACCTGGAAATAAATGGGGGGAAAGGAACAAAATAGGGAAGGTTAGCAAAACGAGAGAACTAGAAGAAAAATAAAAGTAGTGACAAAAATTAAGGAAGAAGAAAAACAGTTTTAATAAAAATGTGTTACACAAGATTATTGACACAGTACTTCCTCCAGGTTCAAAAAAAGGGAAACCATTAAAAAGTTGAAAATATTGAGCTTCTTTCTTAGTTTGTGGAGTAATTTCTCTCCAGAAGTCTCGCTCTGTCTGCCACAGCAAATCTGTCTATCTCAATCTCTACCTCTTTTGCCCATCATGACAGTCATTGCACATGTATCTATTGACCATCTATGACACTGTGAAAAATTCTTTATACTTATACAGTGTGACACAGGAGAAGACAGAGAAAAGCCCCTAATAACATCAATGCTAGTAAATACGTTTGGACAGAACAGAAGGGAAGGTTTCTAAAACAGGACAGAAAGAGGCTGAGGCCTCTTAACCTGTGCACAGAAGGAAGAGCTATGCAGGAGACTGGGCCCAGCTTAGGGCAAAGCTTGCTGAAAGCGGTTTTGAGCAGCTTTTTGAGGAACTAGAGGCAGGTCCAGTAACAGGTTGCGTCTGAATGGACTGAGCTGCAAAGCAAATTGAGCCATTGCTCGAATTCCTAGTCCTCAGGACAGTAGATGAGGAAAAGTTATTGGTTATATTTCCAAAACATTGTTAACCTTTACTTCCTAGGGCTCTGAGGATGTTAAATGTCATGAGTAGGCATTAACATACAAACAAAAACATCAGATCAGAATGAGAGTAATCTGTCTGTAGATACGGTGGACTAGATGAAAAAAAAATACCCTTGTGGTAGCAATGACCCCATGGTATTTGAGGTCAAACTTAACTGGAAATAGAATGCCTAAGGAAATTTTATGATTTCAACAGAACCTCTGGCATAGGGAATAGCACACAGATACCTTTCAGGACTGTGCCTAGTGTAATTGATCCAACATTAGGCAGGGGAATGAACAAATGATTCCTTCATCCAGCCCTTAACCCAGTTAAGGCACAAGCAACATAATGTTTATGTACCTATGCTCCTCTCTCCTCTTAGTGCTGCTTCAGTCACAGTTCTGTACACTTACGTTAGATTTTGTTTTAACCAGAGTTGAAAGCTGTATTTACATGAGTTTCACAGAACATGTGTAGCATAAGTAGACAATGGTGTCCTAGGAACAAGTGAGTTTTTCTGGCTTTACAGATGGGTAGCCTTTTTAATTACTTCATTATATAACATCATGTATTTTAACCAGTTTTCTTTCAGAAGAAACTTTGAATCTTGTTAATCTGACTTAATGTGTTTTTTCCTCTTTATACATGCAGATTTTAAAAATCTGCCAGATTGGGTAACAACCTCTGCCAGCAGCTTTCCAATTTTCTGCCACTCCCCCTTAGTTGAGAAAGATTTCAGAAGCTTTCTCTTAGGTAAAAACTTATATTCCTCTTGTATTTTGACATTTTTTCTGAATGTAAATACATGACCAAATTTCTGACCATTGAATCTCAATATCTGATTTTACTCTTCAGATACTACAACTTCCTCACAAGGGGAAGCATAGGTGCAGGCACTGATCTCTTCTCTGTCGTGACAGTGTCAGAACCTGAGGGAATGGCCTGAAGCTGCATAAGGGGAAGTTTAGGTTGGATATTGGGAAAAAGTACTTCACCCAGAGGGTGGTTAGGCACTGGAACAGGCTCCCCAGGGAAGGGGTCACACCATCAAGCCTACCAGAGTTCCAGAAGTGTTAGGACAATGCTCTCAGGTTTGTGAGAGCTGTCCTGTGCAGGTCCAGGAGCTGGACTTTATGATCCCTGTGGGTCGCTTCCAACTCAGAATATTCTCTGATTTCATGATTCTATGATAATAAAACCCTGATTATTTGTTTCAAGCTGCTCTCTATTCTTTGTCTGAGAGGGACAAGGTGCAAAGGAAATGCAGATATTCAAAATGCAAGAGGATTGCATCATGGCTCCAGTAGTGTCTGATCTGTTCTGTCTCTACAGATTCCTCTTTCCTTCTCTTTCTGGGGTCACATAGTGGAAGAAGAGACGAAGTAAACAAAATTAACGAAATATATTCAACAAGATGAAAGATGAAAGGTCCCAAGAAGACGATATAAATTTCCAGTGCATAGGATAAGACTTCCCCCTGCCTCCTAAACCCCTCTCAACAGCATTGATTAGAGTGTGCATGGAAAAACGAAGACAATCCAAAAGCACAATATAAACACAAACATAAAAACGCTTTGTCTCTAAATAAAATTGTTGTGTTGCCAATACTAGACAGTACAGAAACAGGCCATATAAATATTCAAACATGGTAGAAAGGGCTAAGGATTAAATATAATCCACCACTCAGGTTTTTGAGGTTTTTGGGGTATTTTTTTGTTTGTTTAATCTAACCTTGCAAATTTTGTTTTAATATGGGTTTTTTTTAGGGTAGGAGAAAACATAAAGCTGAAATACATGATAAACTAAGTCATTGAGTATGTTCATTGCTGTAAATAAAGCCAGATGCTCAGTGATTACAGTTGTGGGTATAGAGGGAAAAGGAAATACAGAAAAATCTAGCTGCATGTGTTGGTTTTAGAGATGATCAAAGAGAGCTTTCCATTCCCCTAATTGAAAGTTAGGTTCAATTCAAGTTCTTTGAAATCAGTTAGAATGATTGGCTAGCACTAAAAAACTCTCTGGAGAAGCTCATCTTGAACCACATACATCAGATAAAAGGACAGAAAAATGGAGGTCTACGAAGACTTCATGTTTGTGAGGCGATATTCTGCTTGACAAACTTAATTTCCTTTTGCAACAAAGTAACCCACCCAGTTGATCAAGGGAAGTCAGTTATGTACTCTTTTTTAATTTCAATAAAGCTTTTGATACTGTCTCTCATAGTGTCCTTATGGACAAAACGTTCAGCACGCAGCTGGACAAACACATTGTGGGATGGATGAGAAATTGGTCATGGGTCAGGCACAAAGCATTACAGTGAATGGGGTGACATCAGGCTGGCAACTGGTCATTAGTGGGATCTACCATGGCTTTATCCTTGTCCCTGTGCTCTTCAATGTCTTCATTAACAACCTGGATGCAGAACTCAAAGGCATATGGAGTAAGCTTGCTATCAACACTAAATTGGGAGATGCTATTGACTGCCTCAGAGGCAGGGAGACCCAGCAGAGAGACCTCAACAAACAAATTAGACAAATGTGCAATCAGCAACCATATGACATTCCACAAGGGAAAGTTCTGGATTCTGCACCTGGGATGGGGCAACTCTGGATGTATGAACAGACTGGGGAATGAGATATTGGAAAGCAGAGACAGAGAAAGGGACCTGAGGGTCCTGGTCAACAGTGAGTTGAACATGAGCCAGCAGTGCCCTGGCAGCCAGGAGGGCCAAGCGTGTCCTGGGGGCATCAGGGACAGCATGGCCAGCTGGGCAAGGATTGTCCTGCTCTGCTTTGAGCTGGGGTGACCTCACCTTGAACATTGTGCGTGGTTTTGGGAACCACAATATAAGAAAGATGTGAAGCTATTTGGAGGACCATGAAGATGTTGGAGGGTCTGGAAGGGAAGCCATTTGAGGATCAGCGAAGGCCACTTGGTTTGTACAGCCTAGAGAAGAGAGCACTCACTGTGGTTACAGCTTCCTCATCAGGGGAAGCAGAGGGGCAGGCGCTGATCCCTTCTCTCTGGTGCCCAGTGACAGCACCCAAAGGAATGGCCTGAGTTGTGTCGGGGGATATTTAGGTTAGACATTAGGGAAAGGTTCTTCACTTAAGAGGGGGGCTGGGCACTGGAAGAGGCTCCCCAGAGAACTGGTCACAGAACCAAGTCTGGCAGTGTTCCAGAAGCATTTGGACAATGCTCTCAAGACACTTAGTGTGATTCTCGGAGTTTTCCCATGGAGGGCCACAAATCAGACTCAATGATCCTTGGGTGTCCTTCTCAACTCAACCTTCCCTTTCCAGCTGACAACACTGGGCCTCATGCCGCCCAGGACACTGCTGACTCATATTCAACTTGCCATCAACCACGGCCCCCAGGTCCCTTTCCATGGCACTCCTTTCCAGCCTCTCATTCCCCTTTCCGTAGGTACAATCAGGGTTGCCCTGTCCAAGGTGCAGAATGTGGCATGGTCCCTTGTTAATCTTCATACAGTTAGTGATTTTCCAGCCCTCTAATTCATCAAGGTCTCTCTGCAGGGCATCTCTGCACTAAAGGAAGTCAAAAGCTCCCAATTTTATATAATCTTCAGACTTGCCAAGTATTCCTTTGAGCCCTGCAGAAACCCCCTAATGACCGGACATCAGTCTGATGTCACTCCATTCACTACCACCCTTTCTGCCTGACCTGTGACACAATTTCTCACCTATCACATAACACGGTTATCCAGCTGTATCCGGGACATTTTGTTCGGATGGATTTTGTTCTCCCAGCGCGGTGCCACGGATGCGGACAGGCGTGGCAAAATTCTCTCTTGAAACAATTTTTGATGGTGAAATGCAGCTTCTGGAGTTGGTACTGTTGTGACTAAAGGCAAGAAAAAACCAAGAAACAACCCAAGCAGACAGAGAGGCAAAAGCCACATGGCAGAAGAGAGCGAGGTGCCTGCAAGAGCCGACTGTAAAAGCGACCATGCCATCCTCCCCAGCCCCCCACACCCAGTTACATTTTGTGGCTCCAGGGTCTTAGACAGTAAATATTTTGGGCACAGAGAAATATGGAATACGATAACATTTTGGGTTACCCATGACACCTCTTGTACAAGGAAATCAGGTTGGACAAGCAAAGTGGTGGCTGTGAGTGATGACTGCGTCCTCCAGGTGTTTTTCAAGACTTTCCAGAATTATCTTTGCCATTGTTTTACTGCGCACTGAAGTGAGACTGTAGGTTACAGGTTCCTCATTCTTGACCTTCTTGAAAATTGGGATAACATTAGACAGCTTCCAATCAGCTGGGACCTCTCCAGAATCTCACGAGTACTCAAAAACCATTGAAAAAGGCTTTGTGATAACAGCAGCAGATAGCTCCTTGAGGATTCTCAGATGACTATCACATAGACAGTTCTTCATTTGCTATAGCTTTGAGGTTTATCTGGTTCTGTAATCATCATATTAGCTCTGCTTAATACAATGTGCTAAAAAAAAATGTGTTCAAAGTAAACATGTAGGTTATCACAAACTTTTAATTCTTGCCTTAAAAATAATTATTGTATATAAACAACCTGTAAAACAGTGAATCACTGGATTTTGTTGTTTGGGCAAGTCATGGAAGAAGCAAGAGTTGAATGGAGGAGTTACATTAAACTATATTAAGAAAAAATCTCTTTTATCATAAAGAGTGCACATCAAGAAGTGAGCAAAGAGCGTTCAGTAGGAAGTGTGTTTTTAAAAATACAGTCTGAAAAGTACTGTAGACACTGAAAAACGTTGCTCTGAATCTCTTTGGGCTGGTGTTTCCAATTAAACAATGATTCTTGCCAAAGGAGCAGTTAAGTGTATTGCATGTTGTTATTATGGTGAAACACTATGAGCCTGCCCTAGAAGATTTTTGTAGGGTACATATCTGTTCCAAAAAAATGGGTGTGAAATTCTGACACAAAATTCATCATGAAAACTACTTCAGAACCTGTGAAGTAGAAGTAAATACATTTTAAATATTTTGGGTTTTTAAAAAGATTGGACTTTTCTATCTAAAAGTATGGGAACAGCAGTCTATGCCCCAAGTATGTGTTTCCTGAGGATAGCCAATTGAATCATCAGACATGGACCTCACCAGACATCTCAACAAAAGCTGATGAAAGCATAAGAGATGAAGGGGCAGGGATAGACCTTGCAAAATGCTAAGGACTGCCTTCTCCTGCTCTGTGAGCTGCTTTTAAAACAAGCCTTTTGCTCTCTGCCCTGCCTAAGTTGCACTGCAATCCCTGGCCCTCACTCTCAGTGTCCTGAGAGTCACATGTCACCATGTGGTTTAAACATGCACAGACAGTTTTCCTAGGGAAGCAATAGTCTTGGCAACTTAATGATGTGATTTTAAAGTTTGCTTTCTTTATGTAAAATAAGTGTAGTTCTAATTACTGGGCTTGTCTTATTTCAAAGTTGATTCAAGTTCTGATTGACAATGTACAACTTCAAATAGTCTAGATGGGATGTAGAGGTTGGCAAAGTACTTACACGGTACTTATCCTCCAAGCAAGTTCGAAAAATTAGACTGAAGCAATTGCTTTAGCAAAATCCAGGCCTTTCCTTTTGTAGAGAAAGAAAATATAGAGACCTCTTAAAATAGTTAATGATACAATCTCCTTCATTACACCATTGAAAACTTAGTGTTATTTCTCTGTATGTGAGATGCTGAAAATATGTGTATGCTGAAAAGGATTCTTATTTATTTATTTATTATCAGATTTAAAATATGTAACTTTTAGACAGCTGTTTATACATGCCACAACTGATTTTTTATTTGTTTTTTTATAGTCTGTGAAGCAGATACATGGGACAAATGTTTGTGAAAAAAGATCATGAAACATCAGTAGTATTTGCTAGATGAAACAAATAAAGTGGTGTCATCATGGTCTACTACAGACCTCCTAGCCAGGACAATGATGCTGTTAAATTACTCCTTGAGGAAGTAAGGGATGCTTCCAAGTCAACTGCCCTTGTCCTTTGGAGGAACTTCAGTTTGCCAGAAATTAACTGGCAACATCACACAGCTGGTACAACCCAGGCCAGAAGATTCCTAAAAAACCTGGATGACAACTTTATGGAACAGATCTTTAGGGAGCAGACTCAGAAAGATGCCCTCCTGGATCAACTGCTTGTAAGAGTGGATGTCATGAGCAAAGTAGAGATTTGCCACAGCCACCAGTGCCTTGGCCACAGCAATCCTAAAGTGATCAAGTTTAAAATCTCTGTTGACAGAAGGAAAAGTGGCAGCAAAACCTCAGTTCTGGACATGAGGTGAGCAGACTTCAGGTGGCTCATGGAATAAGTAAACTGGGAAAATGTTTTTGCCGGTGCTGGGGTCCATCAGTGCTGGCCACTTTTTCAACATCGGCTCCAAAGGGCACAGAGCAGCAATTCCCAAGTGTCGGAAGTCAAGCAGGAGGGGCAGAAGGCCAGCTTGGCTGAACAGGAATCTTCTCTTGGAAAATAAGGCAAGGAAGGAAGGTGGAAGCCCAGTGGAAACAAGGTCAGGTGACATGGGAAGAATACAGAGATGCTGCTGCCACTGTAGGGAGAAAGTTTGTGCAACCAAAGCTCAAATGGAGCTGAAGCTGGCCAGAACTGAGGGGAACAATAAAAAGAGGTTTTTCAAATATATTAAGGGCAATAGGTAGTGTTAAAATTACATTGGAGCATTACAGGATAAGGATGCTCACCTCACAAACAGGGACATGGACAAGGCACAGGTGTTCAGTGCATTCTTTGCCTCTGTCTTCAGCACAGATTACAGAACAAGGGAGACTCAGTGCCCTGAGCTGGAGGACCACTACTACAAGAATGATCAACTCCCAGTTAACCCTGAAATTGTCTGGGATCTGCTGCTACAGCTGGACCCCTACAAATCTATAGGGCCTCATGGGATTCACCCAAGAATCCTCAAAGAAGTGGCTGATGTCATTGCAAAAGCTCTCAATGACTTGTGAGCAATCTTGGGAATCCAGAGAGGTCCCAGCTGCCTGGAAGCTGGCAAACATTGTCCCAGTTTTCAAGAAGGGCAAGAAGAAGGACCCCAGTAACTACAGGCCTGTCACTCTCACTTCAGACCCTGGTGGAGTTATGGAGAAAATCATTCTGGGAGGTACTGAAATATATCTGAAAGACAACACAGTCATGTTGTTGCACTTATAATATGTGTTAGAAATATTGGGACTGTGAGATACCATGTCAAATGGAACTGTGTTCATACCATATGAGGGATCTGAAGCCAAGCTTCTGTATTCTTGTGCTCCACGTGCTTGTCATTCACATAGGGCATCTATGCTGTGAACACGGGATCAGTAGGAAAATAACACAATTATTTAATGTGCAATCTTGACTTCCCATAGAATGTTAAATGAGGAAATGCTAGGCAACGAGAAATCTGTAAAACTTAGATTTGTCTTCGTGGATAATCATTCTATGACTCTCCTCCATCTGATTTGCTCAGAAAAGATATAATTACTATGAACTTCACACGCAGCTAGGTAGTGTGAAAAGCCAAAAGAATACCATTAAAAGAGGAAAGGGATAAATGCATGCAAGGTAGGATAAGTTAATTTCCTTCTTTTTCTCCACTAAAGCATGAGACTGTCTCAAGATAACACTGTTATAATTTACTCATTCAATTGCAGTTAGTTTGAGATCTTGTTAGATTTATAAATGTCAGGCTAAAATTTCAATCCATGTAACAAATATTTTCATGAGAAGGATCCCAGGTACCTAAATGGACAACCCAAAGAGACAGCTAAGCTTCAAGGGTATATGTCTTTGCCATATCCTGGCTCTGCAAGCAATGCAAGATCACACATCTTGGTTTCAGAAGAAAGGAAGTCCTGACATTTGGGATGAAAAACAACAGTGTTCCATGACATTAGATCACAGATACAGATGACTGAGGCACCAATCCTCAGGGTGTGTTGCAGTGATGAGTCAATTTAAAAGGAGTTTGGGAGTTTGATTAAAAGCTGTATTTTTAAAAAACACTAGCATTTAATTTTCCTAGAATCATAGAACAGTTTGTCTTATATTTTCAGTTCCGTGATTGCTGAAAAGAGACCAATAAAGATGATTATTCATTGACATCTCAGTTATCATATCTAGCAGCCCAAATAGTTATTCCATTATGTTAAATAACTTGTGCTTTTTGTTGCCAGTTAGCTGTTGTTGAGATACAGCAGTGAGAGCAAAATCAGAATTTTGATTTATACACCATGGTCTTTTCAGGGCAAGGTTTCTATAATCCTAACCAATCTGGCTTTCTCCCTCTGGTATTCTTTCAAGGAGTTGTTATTTCCTAGACCTCTAAAGGAAAAAGAAGATAAATTTGTGAACAAAATGTATTTTATCAGTCTTATATGGTCCAGATGTCCTCTATTCCATATAAAATCTAAACCAGTGATTAGGACTGCAAAACATAAGTAAGGGGGGGAGTGAGCAGGGGCAACCAACCACCTCAGCATGTGTTTCCTGGCCAGAGATTTTTCCATAGACTCTTTTTTTCCCAAAACGAGAGAGCAGTCAGGTTATTGATGAGTCACTGTGCTGTCAGAAAATTTATTTCATGTTAGATGACTAATGTTTACCTATTTTTTTAGCACTGATGGGAATATGGGATGTTACTAGACTCAAACCCCTTTTAACTGTTCTCTGCATTTTTGCTGCAATAGTGGGTAGAGATCAGTCTTGTGGGTTGTTTTCCTTGACCTCCAGGAAAATCAACAGGTAATTCAGGGTAATCGCAGGCAGAAAAGACTCAACTAGTTGTTGCCTTTCACATGTCTGGAAAAATGTTATTGAACTTCTTTTTTAGAAAGCATCATTCATTTATACTGTATTTCTTCCTTTTACTGAGTCACAGTGCTTAGTACAAATGCTCTCACAAGAGGAGAATATCCATTAGCTGTGTTTACTATGACTCTCTAAGAGTATTCAGAGCATCCCTCAAACCTGATGTTTAGATCTAAAATTCTCAGCATGTTCAGCAGAATGTTCACAGCACAGCTATCTGTTTTCAGAATAAGTGTTTCTCCCTATTCCAGTTAATTGAAAGCAATTCTCAATCACCCTCCTGTGTTTAAAGTATCTGGATTAAGTTATAGTGGCAGAAAAGTATCAGGGTTTTAAAGACTTATAAACAACATAGTTGTTTGAACAGTTGACAAATAAATTCAAGCTCCCCAGGATACTCTTGTTTAGGATTTTCCCAATTAGGCATTTTATTTGATCTCTGGGTCTGGGTGAGCCACAATTCTCAAGAATTGAAGAAGAGATTAATGGACTGGATACAATGGCTAATTCCTCTCCAGAGTTTTGTTCATTGCTTGTCTTTGCTAATTTAATACCATTATATTCGAAGTGAAATAAATCAAAATGAGAATTAGGCTTAGTGCAACCAGTCTTTGAAGGGAGTTTAGGGCTTCCAGATCAAAAGAGTTTTTTACAGTTCTAAACAAAACCTTTATTTTTTCTTATGGAATGTTGCAAAGATAGGCTTGCAAGAAAGTTTTTATAAGAAAACAAAAGGTTGTGAATTTACCTGTTAGACAGACATGTAAAATCACTTTAAGACAGAGACAATTGAAAAAGGAAAGTGAGAACTGAGGTTCTAAAATCTTAAGTATTCAAAATATGTTTGGGGAGCTGGAGCACCAGGAAAATATTTGAGGAAAAGCCAGTGCACAGCCAGGACACAGATAAAGGCAAAAACAGTTTTGTGGTTTGTTTGTTGGGGTTTTTTTCCCTTTAATGACTGCAGTTGAATCTGAAATTAAGCACAGCAGGTAGGAAGATACTGCAGGGATTTTAAAAGGTATCGCACATCTGTATGCTAACAGAGTTTGGTTTTTACCCATAGAGATGTGGACCCCACAGTGTTTACAGTCACAAAGGGGAATTGTGTATTTCCTGCAAGTATACTGTGTCCTGTTGACCCACTATTTAGAGAAGATAACTTCTATCTGTTAATTGCACTTGTCTTTGTTTTAAAAAACAGGTTGTTTTTTCTTGAAGGATGCATTTTACACAGGGTCTCTTCCAAGACAGAGAATTTTTCATTTCTGTGAATATATCTGCCTGAACAGGTAAGATTTATATTCTGGGGGACAGGTCTTCAGGAGTATAAATAAGCTTAACTCTACCAGAATCAGATATATATAATAGATTGGTTGTCATTGCAAAAACATTACCTCTTTCTCCCATTCTGACATGGTACCCCACTGAACTACAACACATGTAGTGTGTAGTTCAACAGCTGTGGTACATGTGGTCCAAGTGTTTGCAAATAAATGGTCAAAATGCCCATCCTACCAGAATCTAAGTTTTCTTAGAATTCTGCAAAATGTGATGAGATCAGAAAGGCTATGATCCTTTCCCAAAATGAAAGTATTAGGGGGATTTTTGTTCTTCAGCTTTTAAAACAACCACATTTTATCACTCTTGCTGTATTCAAAAATGTCTTCATTATATTTTGGGTAACTTACAAGTACATTCAAATCTTACTGTTATTATTAAAAGACTAAGAACTTTGTTTCATCATCAAGCACATGGTATTTGATGAGGGGCATTTGCACATTCAGTTCACATCAACAAAGCATAGACTGGTCCAAGCAGAAAAATCTCGAAAACAAACAAACAAAAAAAAAAGACAGAGGGAGAAAATAAAAAGTACGAGAGGAAAAAAGGTAACAAAGCAGTCCAAATACATTGCATTCCTTTTGAGGCCACGAACAACCTACAGGCCAGCTCAGGTTCTGTGGTCTGGTGCTCCCAGATACCAAGCAGAATAGAATGGAAGGTCACAACCACTTTTTTCCTGAAAGTCTTCCTGGTCTGATAAAAGCCACAGATCAGAGTTAGCTGGGCTATGGGTAGTCATACACAATTTGTAAATGTACAACCTCAGTAAAGCTGGATCATGTAGGAGTGCAAACATGATCCTTTCAGCTGCATCTCTGGGGAAGTGTGTAGCGACAGTTTAGTCCAAACCATTACAGAGAACATACATGACCAGTCCAGAAGGAGAATTTCTTTCTTTTCCAGGTGTGATAGAACAAATCACTAAGGCCAGGACTGCCCTAGTCACTGCTTGTATCTGGGCTTTTCCCCCCAGCACCTGTGAAGGAGTGGGAAACCCTAATGAGTTCACTGTGCTGCAAGATTGTGTTTCCCAAGACCTAGCAATATAGTTCACATGGGGCTCTAAACTCCATTGGAAGTTACAAATCTCTGTCCTTTACGTGTCTTTTGCATTTGGAAAGTAACTTAATATCTGTATGTTTGTTGAAGGGTCTGAAGAACAGGGGGTCCTGAAGACAGTAGGCGTTTAGTAGCTCTTCAGTGTTCAAAACATTTCATGAAGACTCTTCTGTCTTTACTTTCAGGTGGCTGATACATGTAACTAAGGCTTTGCTCATAGCATTATGAAGATTTTTCTGCAAGGGGTGGTCAGGCCTGCTACACATGTCATTACTCATGCACTTGAAGAAAAATTATCTTCTTTCTTTAGAAATCCTCTCCCTTCTCAGGAACCTCATGTCAATCCTTGAAAGCTGAGAATTATCCCCAGCTCAACCAACTCTCCACAGCTGTGTCCACCTAGCTTGCCACTGCCACCTCCATTTCTGAGTTTCTCTATCATTGGCAAGGATGGGGCAAGACTTAAATCCAGACCTTACACACCAGTCCCTTCCAGATCCTGTACACGTTAACAGGAAAAAACTACTTGTTGTAACATAACGAAAATTTGGTCCCAGCACACCCACCAGTTGTGTCCTTGCACATGGGGTCCTGTGTCTTCCTGTAATCAAAGGCAGTTGAGAATAAATTCCCATGTTTCACAGGCTTATTTTGTGAATAAAGTGGCACCACTGATATTAAAAACAAACAAACAAGAAAAGAAACAAAACTGAAAATCCCCAAACATTTTGTTTTGCTGAAACAGTGCACTCTGCTGGGCACACTGCTTGGCTGTTGTCTCTGTCAGTTGTTATGACAAAGCCAGTAGTTATTTTTCTGAGCAATATTGTAAACCCAACCTCTGTTAGGGTTTCATTTTTCTGAAGTTTCAATTGCCACAATTTTCAGCATCTCTGGTCACCACTAATGCTTCTAGTATAACAGGTCAAATACGTCTTCTCAGGAAAAACAACCAGAATCTGTCTCAAGAAAATTTTATGGAAAATGTAATGAGAATTTCGTAGTCCTGTCGGTAAGCAGGTCAACTTTGGAGACATTTTTTTAGCACTACACAAAGGGAACTTTATCCCTGCATCATATTTGTCTACCAGTGTGATCCTGAAAATAGACTGAATTCAAACATATTCATAAGACATCTAATAATAACTATAACCAAACTTAAAACTTCAATACTGTTTCAAGAAATGTTTTATTACTGTTTTCTGTTTCAGAGCTAAAGAGAAAGAAAATAAAATCATATTTATAGACAAAAAAATATAATGGTCTTATGACCATTATGCAAGTTATCCCTATCTGTTTGTGGCAGAATTTGTAACATCTTCTGAGTCCCGAGATGCTGTGTTTAAACTGTGGTGCTTCCTGCTGGCTGTTGTCAGCACTGCTTATATCTTTGAATATAATTTTCATATATAAGCCACACCACAGTGTTGTAGCTCATCTATTTCACAGCGCATTTAAATAGATAGACAGACCCAATCCAACAAAGGCAGCTGTCAGGATTGTTGCAAGAAAATCTGGCATTTAGATCAGATCTTTGGAAATAGTCAAGATATGGGGAATGTCACTGTTCTCATACTCAGTTTCTACAAAGAGATGAGTACACTAGGGATTAAGTCCCTGTGGTGACATCATCAGTACTCCTCCAGACTTCACTCCTTTACTGCTTTACATTCTCTTTTGTAACTCCAGAGAGACTAAAAACTTCAACACCACAAATCATATGAGTATCCTATTTATCTTAAGCAGCACTTTTAAATAATCCACTTTTTATATTTTTTGTCAGTACTGTTTGATGCCCAAAAATATTTACTTGAAGTTAAAACATTATCAGATACCTACTGTTCCTCTGTAGTACCTCAGGGGGAATTCAAAACCAGACAGCTTAGATCTCTGCACTTCAAAGAATTTCCCCTGAAACCTTGTTTACAGCATAAGCAGAAAAACAAGGTCCCTTTCACCTTTTGTACTACCATTAAACACATTAAAGCGCAACACTCCACTAAATAATTCTTCCACAACATACAGACAAACTCCACCATCGTCTAAAATTGGTCAATTGCTTTCATTTTAGCATGCTAATTTACCACTGCAGAAACCTAATACTGGAGAGACAAGAATGTTTTACAGTAATTTCTGCCCCATCCCCTGCTGCTATGTTATTTCACAGCTTCACAGAACTTTAATGTAAGATACAGTGAGACCTATATTGCATAAAAAAATTACATCAAAATAGAAATTTTAAGAATTTCCCCCCCGGCCTCATACCTTGAATCTCTCAAAGAGATTTATAGCAGTTAATGAAACCTTTTATTGGTCACATCTTTCTTTTAAGTTGTTCTTTGTTTTATTTAATAAAGGTTATGGCAGAATTAAACAGCACACCCTAATTATGCTCCAATAGCTTTAACCAGAAAATGAGAGGTGCATACATAAATACCTACAGTGTAGACTCCCACCATGTGTTCAAACTCTCCAAAAGCCAACTGCAGTTGTAGCTGTTTGTAGTGGGTTGACCTCGAGTGGCTTTCAGACCCCCAACCAGGTGTTTTCTCACTCACTCACCTCAACATTAAAGAGCCACTAGGATGGACAAGCTCATTGGTTGAGATAAAGGCAATTTAATAATGAAAGCAAAAGCTACACATGGAATTAAAGCAAAACCAGGAAATTTAGTCTCAACTTATCATCATCAGGCAGATTTCCAACTGCTTCCCAGGCAGCAGGGCCTCATCATGCATAGGAGTTGCTCGAGTTGACAAACATTACTAACTCCTAATGCTTCCCCTTCTTCCTTCCTTCCCTTCTCCCGGCTTTTATTGCTGAGCATGATGTTGTATGACATGGGGTTACCTTTGGTCAGCTGAGCTTCCTCCCAGACTGCTGCCCAGCCCCAAGCCTTCCAGTGGGGAAGTGAGGGGTGCCTGGTGGTGCAGCCGTGACGCTGTGTGAGCACTGTGCAGCAGCAGCTGAAACGCCAGCGCTGACAAACACTCTTCCAGGCACCGACACAAAACACAGCACTGCCTGGGCCCCTAGGCGGGGGGAAAGTAACCATCTTCCAGCCAGGCACTACTGGGAAGTGCCATGAGGTATGGTACATTTTAGCAACAGTTGAAGCCTGATGCTTCTTGTCTGCTTGTAGCAATCCAAAATCATTCTGCTGGATAAATGAGATTTTATACCAGTGTGTACAGCTAAGGTAATTCAAAAGAGCAATGCAGCTTGCATACCTAGTTTTATAAATGCCCACTAGAACCTTCTAAAAGGTTCTAAAAACATGGGAAACAAACTAAAAAAAAACCTGTTGTTTTTTTCTTAATTTGATTCACAAGGCTAAAAAGTGAAAACTCACACCTTGCTGCTTCCACTTTTTCACAGCTATTTTCTCAGTTGCAAATACAAAGGTAATTTTAATGAACCACTTTGTTTTAGTAGTGTGTAAAGTCTTCATAAAGTTCAGTATATTTAACTTAAATGACACAAAACCTTTGAAAACCCCATTAGATTAAATATTTCTGCTTATTTTTTAAAAATTTTGTACTTGATCCATCCCTAAAAACAATTTGTCTTCTACCAAGATGAATATCTGTAGCATTTATCTGGTTTCCTTGTCTTGCAAGGATAATATTTTGACACCAATCAAACCCAATGGCCCTGTCTTACAGCATGAAAAGCTTGAAGTTAGGATAAATCTGTACCGTTTCTCATTATCCGAAATATTATTTAAAAGTTATTTTATACTCTTATGTAAGAGTATAAAGAGAGCTGTAAATGGAAAGTAATGTATTCTATTAAGCAAAATAAAATGTAGTATAGGTAAAGCACGTAATTCATTTATGGCAGATTACAGAACATGAATCTTTTCTTCAATGTTTACAAATGCTTATGCAGGTCACTGCCAAGTAAATAATCTCATAAATAATCTCTTATGATTCTTCTAACAGAAACAATTGAAGGATATGTCAATGTTTTTGTCTCATAGATTTGTATATCTCTAATCTAATGTAATCAAGCGCTTGTGGTCAGTTACTTGTTTAGCTGTCAGTTTTTCTAGAGGATTCTCATTTTATAATGAATTTTTTTACCCAGTACTGAGATAATCTACCCTATCTCACATGTATATTATATAACGTTCTCCAAATTATATTTCAATCCAAACTTCATATTTAAAAGTAACTTGTCTAAACATCTGCCCAGAATACTCAAAATTTTTCCTTTAACCATTCCATGTAAGATTCACTTAAAGATTTCTTTGAACAAACTTAATTCTCCACCTCTATTCTCTTGTTTTGTTGTAGTTCGTTTGAGATTTTGTTGTGGGTTTTTGTTTTTGGTTATTTGTTTGTGGGGTTTGATTTTTTAAATTATTATATCCAGCCAAGCGGGTTGTTTTTATACCTTCAGTTATATCAGTAGGAATAATCGTTTTTTTGTCTAATTTAAATCACAAGGGAGAAAAGAAAGAAAATAAAAAAGATCTTTTCATTCTCAGATTAATTCATGAGAAGACAGCAGGCTGTTCTGGTCAGTTAGGAAGATCATCCTCACTAAAGAACAATATTAGTATTTAATTTTGGTGGGTTGGGGGACATACCAGGTGTTTCACTCTTGGTGAAATTAATTGACTGTCACATGCCACAGTTCAGAGTCTGTTGTCCCACAGCTTCTGAATTAATGACAATGAAAGACATTTTGCACTTGGGAGAGCTGACACAAATTTGTAACTGAAGTTCTCACAAATGAGAAGCAAACAGGGGTTAATGTCTTGACCCCATGCATTCATCTGTGCACTCAAACCAGAGACGGTCTTTTCACCCACTTTGCAGCTATGAGCTGCTGCTAATCTTTGATGAACCAGTGACATTTTACCAATCTCAATAACAACTGATAAGTGCCTCCTGTTGACAGTAGTACTGTGTTTTAATGAACAAATAAACAGCTTATGTACCATTCTTGGCAAGAAACCCCATTCACTAAGGCAGAGAACCAGCTCTCCCAGTGTTGCTTGGGCTAATTGACTCATTGGATGAAGTTAAATCACACTATCCCCAGTGGGATGTATGTTTCCCAGTAATCAATAGCTCAACAAGATCCACATGGCAGGTAATTAAGTGGAAAGTAATTAATACCAATCAAATGTTTCATTAAGTTTGCTATTCCTTCACTCAGAAGTCCCAGTGTACCGTAAATAAGGCTCTGAAGAAAGGAATAAATACACTGTGTTTCCTAACAAGCTAAATATTATTGCTAAATTCTTCAATGCTCTGTGCACCATTTCAAAGTAGCACCTCATGCACACAAATGTCCTGGTACTACATCCTAGAAGAGATTCTCAGCTCACATCGTCTTGAATTTGCCTGTTGCTTGAAAAAAGGTGGTGCTTCAATCCAAACCAAAGGAATTAGATTGGTTGCGAAGAGCATTTGGAATATTGCTCTTTGCAGTAGTATTTTACCTGTCTTAAAAGTGGGCAAGAGGTGTAAGAAAATGTAAAATATTTCATGTTCACAAAGAGAGCTGGAAAGAAACAGTCAAAACAATTACTCCCAGCTATATCAGCAGATGACCACCTCCCAAGTTCCATGCCATTGGTATTTCTTTAGTGTTCCTTGAACGCATTAGAAGAGGCCTTTAAAAGGATCGACAGTAATTTTCTATATAGAGTAAGACAGGGATAGATTTCTGCTTTAGAAAATTTCCAGAGTGAATTCTCACCTGGTCCAATGGTCTGCAAAGGTGGGAGCCACCATAGGAAAGGAATCTTTCCCTCATTACAAGAAGCCTCACTTCTTTCTCTTTTACCAGCCTTTTTAGCTGCAGAGGTTAGGCTTACCATTCTTCTCATATGTTGCTCAGCTGGGTTTTTATTCAGTGTTTTCCCCTACTTCATTGTTTCCACTCATTTGTATATAAACCAAGAAGCACTGAGACAGAATAATTCTAGAACCATTATTGCAACCACAGGAACTCACTTTCCTTTCCAAGCCCAGGAAAGCCTTGCAGAATATTTAGCTACTGCTATTCAAGGGATACAGTTTGGCCTGTCACAAGATGTTTGCAGAACTCAGCTAACAGAGTACTCAATATTTGACATTTGTGGAGATTTAACAATAGCAGTTCTTTTCCTGTGTTTTGATTTTAAATAGCATATTATCTAGCAAATAACTCTTTTGAATTTAAGTCCTGAATTCAGGCTGCCAATTTAATTCAGAATCTAGCACTGATTTTTAAGACTCTTCTTGGGCTGGAAACACACTTCCTCCCTCAAAGTATCAACAAAAGTGTAAATGTTTGAGAGGGAAGGTACAAGTAAACAGGTAGCTTTTAAGTACACTGGTCGGTGTTACCAACACCTTTTATAGGGAGAGAGAGAAGCAGAATTCTTCCTTAACCATGGTAGGGGGTGCTGCTAATCTATACTCTTCTGACTACAAAGATTTTTCTATCTTTTCTTTCTCCCTGCTAAATCTTCCTTTGCATCTTTTCCATCACCTTAAGATACTGAGAAATGTCTGTCTTTGTCCTCTTCCTTTGGGATGATATACCCTTTTTGTCAGTTATAATAGGGCATTGCAGGCTTCTCTCTGGACAAACCAACTTTTTGTTGTGGTAGACTGTGGCATTTAGGTAAAATTTTATAAAATGAAGTCTTCGTTACCTTTGTAAAATTATTGCTGAGGTCTGTTACTTAGGCTAGAAAAGGGCCGTGGGAAGGAGGCATCGCTGAGTTACTGTTAGAGAAACATTCTGTGTGCTTATCCTGTGTTCACCCAGTGGTGTGTGCTCATTGGTTAAGTCAAGTCTGTTGTGCCTTAAAACTATGTAAACTCTAAAACTCTATAAAAGAGACTACCGTGGTATTAAAGATAGCACTTTCTTTTCCTCTCAAATGGAGTTGGTGTGATTACCTGCGTGTCATGTCCATCTCAACTGTGGCAGGAGACAACTTCCAGTTTGGATAGACCTTAGCATCTGGAGGGCGAGTCTCCTCTATATAATAACAATTTACTGGTAGCCTGCCCAAAAGTGCCCTCGATTGTGGGGTAAAATAGTGTGAAAATATAAAATGAAGGCAAAAAAGCAGTTTTTTACTTTAGCAATAAATAGATTTAAGAATACATTCACAGACAGCATTTATAAGTGCAAATAAACTCCCTAAAGGAAGACACAGATATTCCCAGATTGCCTAGTGTTTTATTCCACGTAAATTTTCTGTTTGTTAAAAATCCGTATCTTTGGCACCAGTTTAATCTGTTACATGCGTTTTCTCTCTTGCGGGGAGAAAATAGGAAAAACTAAAGCCCAGGTAGAATTTAATCTGGCTACTGCTGTAAAACACCCAACAAATGTTTTTACAGATACATCAGCAACAAAAGGAGAGTTAAGGAGAATCACCACCCTTTACTGGACAGAAACACAGAGACAAAGGATGAGGAGAAGCCTCAGTCTTGAATAGCAAGACCAATTGTCCTCGGGGCATTCAGCCCCTAGGTTGGAAAACAGAGATAGGGAGCAAAATGAAGCCAGGGTCAACCATTGTGCCAGTGACCTGCTACACCACTTAGACACACACAAGTCTACAGGGTCAGATGGCATCCACCCAGCAGTACTGATGGAGCTCATGGAATTATTCACCAAGCTGCTTTCCATTTTTTACCAGCAGTCTTGGCCAACTGGAGAGGTCCCATTGACTGAAAATTATCAGATGTGATGCCCATCTACAAGAAAGGTTGTAAGGAGGATCTGGGGAACTAGGGACCTGTCAGCCTGACCTCAGTGCCAGGAGAAGTCATGGATCATCTGGAATGACGTTACATGGCATATGCAGGACAAACAGAGAAAGTCAAGTCCAGACAGCATAGGTTTGGAAAGGCAGGTCCTGTTTGACCAGCCTGATCTTCCACTATGACAGGATGACCCATTTAGTGGATGAGAGAATGGTTGGGGATGTTATTTCCTTAGACTTTAGTAAAGCCTTTGACACCATTTTCCACAAGATTCTCCTGGAGGCACTGGCTTCCCTTGCCCATGTGCACAGTTCACAGGCTGAAAAACTGCCTGGTTGGCCAGGCTCAGAGAGCGGTGGTGAGTGGAGCTGCATCCAGCTGGCAGCCAGGCTCCAGTGGTGTTCCCCAGGGCTCAGTCCTGGGGCCAGTCCTGCTGAACACCCATGTGGATGGTCTGGATGAGGGCATGGAGTGCACCCTCAGTCAGTGTGCAGTGACACCAGGCTGGGCAGGAGTGCTGATCTCTGGAGGGCAGGAGGGCTCTGCAGAGGGCCCTGGACAGGCTGGATTGATGGCAGGAGGCCAGAGGGGTGAGGTTCAAGGAGCCAAAGTGCTGGGTCCTGCCCTTGGGTGACAACAGTCCCCTGCAGAGCTACAGGGGCTGGGGCAGAGAGGCTGGAAAGCTGCCCAGCAGAAAAAGAGCTGGGGGGGCTGGTCAACAGCGCCTGACCATGAGCCAGCATGTTCCCAGGTAGCCAAGAAGGCCAAGGGCATCTTGGCTTAGATCAGAAAGAGTGTGGCCAACAGGACCAGGGCAGTGACTGAACCCCTGTACTTGGCACTGGTGAGGCCACACCTCTGATCCTGTGTTCAGTTTTAGGCCCCTCACTTCAGTAAGGACGTTGAGGTGCTGGAGAGAGTCCAGAGAAGGGCAGCAGAGCTGGGGAAGGGTCTGAGGAGTAAGTCATATGAGGAGTGGCTGAGGTGCTGGGGGCGTTTAGCCTGGAGAAAAGGAGGCTCCGGGAAGACCTTAACCCTCTCCATGACTACCTGAAAGGAGATCGAAGACAGATAGGGATCAGTCTCTCCTGGGTAACAACTGACAGGACAAGAGGAAACGGCCTCAAGTTGCAGCAGGGGAGGTTTAGATGGGACATTGGAAAATATTTCTTCTTTGAAAGGATGGTCAGGCACTGGAGCAGGCCTTCCAAGAAGAGGTGGAATTACCATTATTGGAAGTTTTCAAAAGGTGTTTGGGTGTGGCGCTTGAGGATATTGTTTAGTGGTAAACAAGGCAGTGCTGGGTTAATGGTTGGACTCAATGATATTAGAGGTCTTTTTCAATCTTAATGATTCTATGATCCAATTAACTCATTCTTGGCCAAAACGAGCAATTCCCTGTGTTCAGAAGATTGAACTGGAGAATGCAGACACAAATAAAAGGATTTTTAAATATTTTTTCTGTTTAATTTCTCTTATGGGTATTTTTTCAGACATTATAAAATACCTAAATAAGGCTGAATCTAGTGTCACTGTGCAAACATACTCAGAGCACAGTACAAGTAAGAGGAATAATGCCTCTAACACAGGTACAAGAATTGGAAAACAGAGCAAATAATCACAAATTAAACAAATAATAAAACTTGTCCTGTATTTTATGTTAAAATATATAACTTATAATGTAGGTAAAATATGCTGTATGTATTCATATGTATGCCTATTTTAAATCTATTTTGATGTGTCTTGTACACATATGTTAAGAATGCCCTAGTGCAGTCAAAGACACCGAGCAAGATTAGCTGGATTTATAGATGATATTACTATTCTGAACATTTCAGATTGCTTGTAATCTCTAGATCTTCCTATACCAAGTACAAAGCATTTGGTTGAACAAAAAATCTGCTCTGATATATACA
Organism: Daphoenositta chrysoptera; assembly: GCA_013397915.1. Taxonomy (NCBI): domain Eukaryota; kingdom Metazoa; phylum Chordata; class Aves; order Passeriformes; genus Daphoenositta; species Daphoenositta chrysoptera. The sequence goes on along the minus strand of VZRO01006328.1, from coordinate 63,798 downwards.
CACAGAGTTCCCATTGATTTCTATACTGCTGACTTCAATGGGACTTGAATGTGTGTACTGGAGGGCAAAAGACAGCTATTTATAGCCTATCATTCCCAGGAAAAATGAACAGACTGGCTGTCCATTATACTCTCATCTACAGTATCTCCAACACTTTCTGAATTATGTTTTCTCATTTAATCCAATTCATTGCAAATGAACTATAGTAAAAGATATCTTCTAATGAGTCGATTTAGCAACAGAAAAATTGAAAGTGATGTACTTATCAACCAGAATGGAAACATAAAAATTACTAGTTTTTTTCTTTGTTTCTAAATAATGTTGTCTAGTTATCTTCCACAGATCTCTTGGAATTTCTCTTTTTATTACAGAAGAATGAGTAGACTTTAACAGAAACCAAGGCATCCTCAATTTTGTAAAAATAGCAAAAAGGAAAAAAATCAAATCAAGTAATTTCATCTATGTGTATTCCTTTTTCTTTTTATAGAGACCTATGCAGCCACACAGATGGTCTGCTGCTTCATAATGTTTTTTGTTTATGTCTGTGTATTTCAAAAAATACAAAAAAGAAAATATTTTGGTTTTAAAAAAATTTTAAAAAGAGAAAGGGAAGATTCATTCTGAGTGTCAAAGTGAAAAATAGGAAGCCTTTATTTTCCTGTGTGTAAAATTGTTTCCCACTTCATTTTCCAGGCAAGAGGATCTGATGCCTTGCAATTTGAAACAGAAAGGATTTGCGGGAAAACACCTGTCTGTTTTCTGTCCCAGTTTTGAGAACAGAGTTTGAGTTCGAGCAGAGTAGGCTTGGTTCACATCAGACATGTAGTCCTTGTGGAAATGGGAAAAAGAAAATTTATCTTGGGCATAGACATAAGAACAAAGAGGCTCACAAAAACATAGATATAAACAGTCTTGAAACAAGGCCAAAGCCTGGTTCAACCAGGCTGAATTTATCCCTTTTCAACCTGACTCAGCTGCTTGTTCTCTTAACCCAAGAACACCTTCCCCACCTTCCCCATAGCTGTTCTGGTAATAGTTGTGTTTCTAATTGTAACACCTTATTGAAACAGAAAAGATCTTGGTTGGGAATTTGTCCACAGTATTAGAAAAATGTTATTCTTAAAATTCTGATGATCTCTGGGGAGCAGTTAATATGAAGCAGAAAAACTTTATAATAAACATTTCTCAGGTTTCAAAGCCATATATTTTACCCGGCTGGATAGCCTGACAAATAAAATTCTGGAGTGTGATGCTAGGACATACCTTCTAGGAACAGCAGGGCTGAGTTTGAAGAACCTGCCTGCAGCAACTACAACTTTGTGTGTGCTTTCTCAAACCACATAGTAAGGAAAGAGTTATCTCCATCCAGAGTTGCTACGAAGATCATGATCACACCTTTAATGTGACAAATGGTCACTGAATAACAGAAAAACAGGTGCATGGGAAATAAAGGAAATGTAAAACTCCTTAGGAAAAAACAAACAAAACAAAACCCAAAATAACAAGTAAAGAAGTAGCACTACTAAAAAATATGAATGAAAATTGCAGAAGGGGATTCTCTCTAAAATACTGCAGTTGTAGAAAGGTGTTCATCTCAACCCTGACTCCTCCATTAATCTCTTGGCACAAGTAAAATAACAGACATTTAAGGACTGACCCTTCTGCCAAATTCTCACCAATGGGAAAAAAAAAAACCTCTTGTTTTCAGTCAGCTCAAGAACTAAATGCTTTTTTCAAGAATCAAACTTGTTTTCTCGGAAATAAATTGTCAATATCAGGTATTCCCGCTGTCATTGCTGCGATGCAGACTGTTTAAATGACCTTTACAATGGCTAACCTTCACCAAAAGCATCTTCATTTAATCAGTTTTAGGATTCCAAACAAGTATATTTACATGGCAAATGTTTTCTAGCACCTCATTGAACAGAAGACTCTGTAGAAGTAATTTTAAATCCAGAAACCTTTTTCTGAAGATTCAAAAAATATAATATATACATATAAATATGTATTACTGCAAGTGTTATGTTCCAAAATCATATCCTCATTTTAACAAGAAGAAAGACATAAAAACAATTATGTCCAGTGACAGAAACTAATATTTTAGGCTCACAAATGTTTCAGCCAGCAGAATAAATCTTTGGTAGCGGTCTGGAACAATAAAACTTCCTGTAAATTACATTAAAATGTTGAGCTGAAAAATGTGTTCTTGAGGTCTCTTTCGCCTTCTGTTTTAAACATAAAGGTAGTGCTCTATATAAATTGACCATATGCACACAGTGAGTGTATTTTGTCTTGATTGACTGTGTTTCCACAGCTGTATTTCCAAACGAGGGAAATCCAACTAGCAAAAAATGAGGTGAACAAGCCACACAAGTGATTCTTCCTACCAGGCTGTTGAGGATGATGGAGCACAAGACATGCAAAGAGTGTCAAGAGCTAGATTTGTTTGGTCTCCAAAAAAAAGGGAAAGGCGGGGAAGAGAACGGATGGCTGTCCACAGATACCTAATGAAGAGGATAAAAGGAGAAAAAAGCTGGAAGTTTTGTTAGGAAATGCTGGATAAACCCTAGGAAACACTTTTTCATCATGAGTAGAGTCAAGCAGTGGAAGAGATTGCTCCAAGAGGGTGTGAAATCACCTTCCTCACAGAGCTTCAAACTTACCTGGGCATAGGCATGAGCAAGGTATATTAACTGGGCCTGTATTGAGTACAGTTTGGACTGAATACCCGCCTTGACCTCCCTTGGAAACTAAAATATTCTTTGATTCTAAATGTGTACATTCTGTATTCTCAGGCCTAAATAGAAGCTCCATTCCTAGTCCTCCCTAGGGAGTCCCACTATGGAATACCAGCATAAAACAGGACTTAATTTATTCTCACATATATAGGATCTGGTTACATCTTCTCATGTCTTTTATCTTTAAGAATGACACCTCCCAAGTTGATACTATGTCTTCCCTAAATTATTATAAACCCACAATAGTTTATAATTAAATTAGCAAAAAAAAAAAAAAATTAAAAGAGGAAAAATCTGTGCTTCTTTTCTGTGGATTTTTCAAACTGTAAAACAGATAAATATTAAGAACTCATGCTGTGGTTGTGTGATACTCAGTCTGGTGAAATGGCAGAATATGAGGAAAAACCCCTCCCTTTTCTTCATAACATGGGAGTATGAAAAGGATATTTCTAGAGGACAATGCACCTAAGTCAAGCTAAGAGACAGATTCTTTGCCCAGGTTCTTCATAGCTGTTTGAAGTAGCTCTTATCCAGCCTTCTAAGTGAATCTTGGGGGGGAAAAAGAAAAAAAAATCAACCATAACAATTACCACATTCTGTTATCATTTTGCAGAATGAACAATGTTACCAGGTCACAACATCAACCCTAAAAGCAGGAATGAGCAATAAACAGTCTATTAAATTTTGTCACAAAATGGGGAAGTGGATGGGGATTATGGTCTATGGCTTTTGTTGGAATTATTTACTAAACTCTCATATTCGTCATTGTTATCCTCTGATTCCTTCTGCAGAGAAAAGCTAATGCCCACTATACTCTCATTTACTGGCATGTAGCATTATTATACCTAAAGCTTGTCCTAACTTTTGTATGTTTACAAACCTGGACCAACAGTCTTTCCTGGTTTTCTGGATTTTATTCCTGAACACGTTTTCCTTCCCTTCGAATATCAAATATTAACATCCAGCTGAATAAAGATAAAATAATGTGCTCATGTATACAGGCAAAAGTATTTTCCTGGTGAAAAAAAAATCACTTTTTCTGTAGGTGTCAATGAAGGTCAAAAGACATTGCAAGAATATGTCACAGTAAAAAAAATTAATAATTATTCTACTCTCTACTTTGGTTAGCATGCAAGACGTTGTAAATGTTTTCCCAGAATTACAAAGCTAGAATTTTTAATTCAATCTGTGCAGAAACATAGGCAAGTTCCTGATGTCCATTCCATGGATCAGAGGCAAAACAACATCTCTTTTAAGAGAAGGTCCTCCTGTAGCCAGGCTTAAACCATTGTAAGCCATTGGGAGATTTACATAGATGTTTCTTAAAAATTTATTTACTTGAGTAAGGTGACCTGAAAAAAAGCCTTTAAGAGATTCTTTCATGTTTGGCCACTGTCTGCAATACAGAAAGTCAAAATGATTTGCTGATATTTCCTGATGGGAAACTCTTACACAGTCAAAGACCTTCAATCATGTACCCTTTTTCTCCCCTTCCCTTTCCCCTTTCTTTTTCCTTTCCCCTTTCCCTTCCCCTTCCCTTTCCCCTTCTCCTTCCCCTTCCCCTTCCCCTTCCCCTTTGCCTTTTCAATTGCCTTTTCCTTTTTCTTTTTGGTTGAGAGGTAAGGACAGCATTGCAATTTGGGTTTTCTCAGTAACACTGAGTTCAACAGTGAGAGCAGCAGGAGGAAGCACAAGGAATCAAATTCTATTTCAGATTTTCTTCATGTTTTAGAAGTCTGTGTGGGGTTTTACATGTTGGTTGTGGCCAATTTTCTCTTTCTCTGATTTTCTCTTAGGCTCCTTAGTTGTCTTCCTGCCTAGTCATTGAGCTTTGGTGTAGATCTAAAATCAAAAGTTCTTTTTCCTTCTGTTCTTGCCCTTGACTACTTTCAAATCAGATCAAAATTCCCACTTTCACATAGAAAAAAATAGGAAAAGGTACAAAAAGACACAGAGAGAGAGAGAGAGAGAGAAAAAAGATGAAAAAACTTCCTCTTTCTTTTAGATAGTTTCATAAAGAAAAAAGCTTTGGAAATTATTATTTGGGGTTCCTCCATTTATGGGAGTCTCTTAGAGTAAGTGCTTTTTTAATAGTGAGAAAGCATAACACAGTGTTTCTCTAGGATCTGTGTTAGCTGCATGGTTTTGCCTATGTTTTTCCAATTTTTTCTGCTCATGAGCAGAAAATCATTTTGCTTGGGGGTTCACCTGTCAGCTTTGATTACTTGCTGCTGTTGTACAAGATAAGCCACAACATGCAGAGTACAGGTAGTTATCAGTCCTCACTGAGAGAGGGGAGAGGAAGAAGATGAGGAGAAAAAGGAGTTTATTTGGGTTTAGGATTTTTCTTCAGGTGGGTGGGCTTTTTGGGAGGGAAGGTGTTGATTGCTTCTTAATGTTTAAGCAGGATGTAGCTGGATTCTTAAAATTACATTGGAATTACATATGGCAAAAAATAAATATATGTGGTGATCGAGAACATTGCTAGAAAGCTCTCTGGCTCTCTATCACAATGTGAATATTTAAAGATGAACAAATGTAGAAACACTGAGACAGACCTCACAGGATCTCCACAGAGGAGTCTGGCTTTTGAAAAACTTATGGTGGGAGAAAGGGAGTAAATAAGGCTAATGTAATTCATTACTTCAAACTGTAAAATTAAAAACACCAAGCCATAGTTTACAATTAAAACATCTAGGTGTCAGAATGGTCATCTCCCTCCATCATAAATACCTCTTTTCTGCATTCACAGCCCTCATTTTCTTTTTAATACAATAGACTGAAACTTTCAATGTCAACTAGAAAAATATCCTCCTGCTGAGATATTCTTACTCTGAACATTCTGTGTTATGTCACTAGTTTTGTTAATTGACTTCACTTTAATGCAAGTCTGAAATTATTATTATCACTGTTATTACTATTACTATTACATTTCAAGTAAGCATTCTGTAGATACACTTTTTATTGTGGAAAAGAATCCAATAGGTAAACAGTAAGGCTACTCTTAAGGATCAAATATGAAAATTACCTTTTCTGTTATTGCGTGATAAGGTTTCTGTCTCCTCTTTAGTACCAACAATAGTTGGAAATATCTCCGTTAAAAATATACATACTAAGGGTTCACAAAAAACTTTTTTTAATAACCTCATTTTCATATAATATGTTAAAATGTTTCTTTAGAAAAACAAGTTGTTTAATTCTGAGTTTTGCATTTCTAGTAATTTCTACCATCTTTCCCTTTTCTTCCCACTAAAAATGCAGTAGAAAAGCACAATACGTTATAATTTAACCAATTGTAACTTCAGAAAAAAAATCCTAAATTAAAGATATAAAAAATAAAACTGAAAGTGTTGGGTTTTGGTTATGTTTCTGCTTCTCCCACAGATGTCCTTTTTCTGTGAAGAAAAACAACGGGATGGACACAAGAGGAGAACAGGAAAAAAGAAGTTTCGAGGAATTATGGAAAGAATTTGAAAATATGAAAACCAGTTCCATTTGAAGAGATCGCTAATAAAGCTAGACCCAGTCTTGAAGAGTTATACTGAAAACACGTTTTCTAATTTTGCAGATTTTTTTTTTATAACATATGCATATTTTTTACTGATTATAGTCATGTTGTGTCCATACCAACTCTCCACAATTGCAGAGTGTTTAAATGAAAGCAGAGGCAATTAGAACAGAAATAGTCAGCAATTTCTTTTAAAAGTTCTAGTAAGACCCATTAAAATATATGACTGATGTCATACGTACTTGATGCCAAAATTTTTTCATTAATTTACTTTTTTTTCCCTGGTATATCTAATAGATGAACACTCTGTGGCTGAAGGATCTTCAATTTCACTTTATTTCTCTTCATCATGGTATATATTTTAATTTTTAGAAGACTGATTGTTTGAATAAAGTGATGGTCAAAAGTCAAAAACACCCTTGGAAGCCACATCTGTAGATATTCAATAAGCTAAAAAGGTGCATTCAGGCGCATACTGGCCACTTATATTCTTCAAAAACTAGATTATTTTTAAACTTTTTCTGTAAAATTATATGTGAAAAATCTGCTGTAGTAAATGGTGGTTTAATGGCATCATCAACTTTCAGGCTGGTGGTACCATCATATGCAGGAATATAAACTTAAAAATATTGGTACCATTCGAACCAAATATTATGTCAGGGAGAAGTGAAGGTAAAGGATCGTTTTACATGTTGTTCTAGCAGGGAAAAAAACAGAAGAAAACAGTGATAGAAACAGGATATGAGGAAGGTGAAGAACAATCTTTTTTTACGTTGTTCTTTAGTACTTTGTCTCAGTTACAAACTAATGTAAAATTTCAGCTGAAAAAGTAGCATCCTGGAAGTGACCATAAAAAATAGCAGCAACTTCTAAATGGTCCTTTTGTAATGATGTGTCATCTGGAGGTCAAAAGTGTTATTCTTGCATAAGCTTCGTTGAATGTTATTCACGTAACAGCAGGAGACTCTTCTCTTAGGTTATGACAGGCTCCCACCAGAACAAACCAGCAACCTACACAGTGGTCGTCAGAATGGAACAGTGCAATTCGAATAATTACTGTAACACGATAGCAAAAGGCAGAGAAATGCAGAAATTAGGGGAAAAGTATGGTAAGAGAAGGCTTCTATCTAGTATTTAGGAAGGCTATGGATTGCATTAGCTGCAACTCCTAATGATTATTTTTGTAAACCTGAGAGTCATACAGACTGTATCATACAGATTTTGACAATTTCCATAATATAAAAAGGCTCAAACTACCATTACAATCAACAGCTATTACAATCAGCCACAGGAAATGGTAGGAAGATGCTGAAATGTCTTTTCTGCCAAGTTGTCATTCACTAAGGCTGACCTCAGACCATTTTATTCCCTTGCTGATTAGACCATCTCTTACCGCAGCCAGGACTCTAATTTAATACAGAAGAATAACACGGTAAATCTTTGTTGCTGGGATTTTTTGTTGTCTTGTCACTTTATGCAGAATTCTAACATTTTACCTATGTCAAGAATGCAGATAAAAGATGCTCAGGGTGTTAAAACAGATTTTTGGGTGCTGACTGACTACCACTGTCTTTGATTATTTTACATCACTGTAATTACAAGCTGAAGAAAGAAAGGACATTCTTGGCTCTAAAGAGATGCCAACAAAGACTATCTTTCATAGACACCTGAAAGAAGCTGCAACTCCCCCCCAGCCCCCACTGCCCCTCACTGTCACATTGCAACCTGATGCTCCCCTGGTTTGCAACTATTTCTGTTGCTGTGTCGGAAAACAATGTAGTAGTGACAGGCTTACCTGTTACCGCCTGTTGTATTTTGCTCCTAACAGTTTCTGCCCGCTCTGGTATTTGGTTTGCTTACAAGTACTCTCACTTTTATCCCTGTGACAGCAGCAGTCCAGACACAACTCAGGACAGCACAGTGCGGTGTCCCCCATAAAGCACAGTTCAGAAGAGTCATAACCAGATGAACTAGAACCCACAACAGACTAGAATATGGAGCCTAGTGCTTTTTTAGTAGCAGCAGAGTTACACAAATGCAATTCTGTTGATGTCTGTGAGCCCAGAAGAAATGGGAACAGAACTGTGAAATTCAGCTTTAAAAACAGAGTTGGCTGTTCCACCTCTACAGGCTTTACATTGGAGAGTGGAGACTTCTCTGGTGCTTATTCATTGCAAATTAATTGCCATTATGACTTGGCCTTGGATTAGAAAAAGCAGTTGGCTTGAAAGAGAGAATAATAATGTGAGATGATGAGAAAAGTCTGCGATCAGTATTTATTTTTTTCATTTTCTTTCCAATCGTCAATCATGAAATATTCTATAACTTGCACTTGCAACATGTGCTTGTTTACCAGTATGTTGTACACAATGTCTGAATGACTTTCTCACTTTGATGCAGGATTAGAAAAAAAGAGATGGATTACCTCAGAAAAGACCTGAACATCTTTTTAGGGGGTAGGGAGAGGGTGGAGTATTGCATATCCAGAACACAGCCATACAAAGCAATATACCTTTCTCAGAGTGCCAGAAGGAATGATATGTATTTTCTATGGGCTTTATTGGCATCCATTTGTCTCCAGCTTTTCTTCAAGAATGCAAGAAAATTTAAAAATGACAGAGATCCCTCCCAACAGTTTTTATCTCCATTAGGTCATTTTTAAATTATTTTTGTTCTAAAAAGAAAAATCAAATTTCATGAGATACATTTCATAAGCAATTACATTCGTTATCACATTTTTGTTCATTTGGTCGTTTTGATCCTAAAAGTCCATAGAATTAAGATTCTTGGCTAGAAGGACAAAATTAAATGAAAATTAATTTGAACCATTGTCCCTATTCATTAGCACCTGCTGAATGAGTTATGGAAGCAGTCATATTTCTTCAGCACCAAAATATACAGCTCCATTAAAAAAATTAGACAGCTGTTGTCTCTGGAATGTACATGCAACACAAATTAGCCTTTTAACTCTTCTGCAATTTCTAGAGGATGACATCTTGGCAGGAGTGGGAATTCCAGTGTAAAGTCTGGGCACTGTAGGAGTGCAAGGAGGATTTAAGGAAAAATTCCCATGAGTCCAGAACAAGCATGAAAGCACAGTCCCTGCTTTGGAAACGGCTTCAAATCGCTTCTGGATGTGCTCCAAAACTGTCAGTGGAATTAGAAACCTATTTTAAAAGGTAAGTGAAATAAGAAAGCAAAAGACATATCAGCAGCCATTCTGGGCTCTTCTCAGCTACTGCACTACCTGTGTCATCGGCCTCAGCACCAGCCCTTGGCTGATGGTTACAGAGGATGTGGAGTCACTCTTCGGTATTTTCTGGATTTGGGTGTGTTCTCACGCTTTCACGAATATTTCCAGTAAAATGAAAGCAACTACGCTTTCTACATCCCACAGCAAACAATGTGTTAAATGGCTTCATTATTAAAACTGTGAGATGTTTTAAAGCACAAAGGGAGACTAAAGGGAGCCAATGAGCTGGCAAGGCATCTGCTGGGGAACTCTAAGGACATTCCTGTGTTAAATGATGATTGATAGCTATTTTGGGGTTGCATTCTGTAATGCAACATCAATGAATAGCAACTGTATTGGAGTATGTGCTTAGATGTATTATTAAGACAACTCGATCCTGTGTAGCTGTACTGATCTTTTGCTTGTTTCTTGGATCTGCCTATTTCAATGCAGGAATACCATAAACCATACTGTGAAAATATATTTCTTTGTAAAGTACTTTCTTAACAGAATATGGTAATTTTAGGTCTGGTGAAGAATGCTAATACTTGTGAAAAATCACATATAAAGAAAAAGATAATTTTTATTCTGGTTAAAACATCATAAAGTCCATGTGTACCAGCAGATGAGTCCATGCTAAACACCAACAGCCTTGTGGTCATATTATTTTCTTTTGCCTTGTGAGGCATTCTCCTGGGGTGATCCACAACGTTATTGTATTCCATATCTATCGGTGCCCAAAAATTGCTACTGTGTCTGTAAGACCCTACAGCCAGGTATGCTCTGTGTGTGTCGGGCTGTTTTTAAAATCCTCTCTCAGGAGCTGCTTCCAGTTCTTTGTTGTGTGGTGTTTGCTTCGTGGGCTGTTTGGTCTTTGCTCTGGCAAAATTTTTTTCTTCCCTTTAAGTATTCTTTTTTAGTTTTTGGGTTTTCTTCTCATCTCGGCGGTGCTGCAGCAGGGTTCTGGGCTGCCTGGGGAGGGTTCGGCAGGAGCTGCCCGCGGCGGAGGCGCTGGCCAGGAGCAGCACCAGCAGCACCAGCACCAGCACCAGCACCAGCACCAGCAGCGGCACCAGCAGCGGCAGCAGCAGCAGCACCAGCAGCAGCAGCACCAGCAGCACCAGCATGCTGCCAGGAGCGCAGGCGATGGCGTGGCTCTGGTGTGTGCGGGCTGTGGCTCTGCCTGCTGCGCGCCCTGAGGTGCCCGTGGGCAGCAGAAGTGCTCCCGTCCCTGCGGGCGCAGCGTGAGCTGCAGGTGCCCGTGCAGGTGAAGGTGAGCTCANCAGCACCAGCAGCACCAGCAGCACCAGCAGCACCAGCACCAGCAGGAGCACCAGCAGCACCAGCACCAGCAGCACCAGCACCAGCAGCACCAGCAGCAGCACCAGCAGCACCAGCAGCACCAGCCCCGCCCGGCCCGGAGCGGGAGCAGCGAGCCCCGGGCCGGCGGCTCCGTCTGCCCTGCCCGCCCTGCGGAGCCCTCGGTGCGGAGGGTGCCGGCCCTGCCCGAGCCGCCGGGGCTTCCTTCGCCTGCTGCTGGACCTGCTCCCTGAGCTCCTGCCTTCCCGGGACGGGTCTGATGCCATCCTGTCCCTTTGTCCCACAAGCGCGAGGCTGTCCCTGCTGGGCACCATCTCAGGAAGGGCAATTCCCGCATTTCGGGTCTCTTTGTCCGTGTGGCAGATCGTGAGTTTGTAGCAGTTTGCTATCTAGCAGATATTTACTTTCCTTCCCTTGCCTGTTGGCATTCTGTTTGTTACTAAACTGTTGTCTTTTCCCACTTGTATCTACTCATACTCATTCATCATTGGTGGGAAGAGATTCGTTGGAATCAAAGAGAGGTTAGTCATTTCAGAGTGCCCACCTCTTTAATCTGTCTCAATCCAAGACAGGCATTTAAAAATTTCCAGGATCAAAAAGGCTTTTCACCTACTTGAAGATTATTAGGTCTAACCAAAATGGGTATGTGGCAACAGGCAATTTGAGAATATAACAGATGTCTAGATTGGTAATTTAGGACTGCTTTTTGAACCTGGACCATTCCCATTTTTCTGTTTGATTCTCCAGATTGAAAGCATTTATACTAACCTGTATCTCACAAGCTTTTTATCAAGGGTCAGGCTCATTGCAGTGGGTCAGGGACATGTAACTTTAAGACCAAATCACTTTAGTACTCCCTACAACATCCTCAAAAGGCTATTGAAACTCTGATGGTGGATGCAGCTGCCCTGCTATTAAGCTGGGACAGCTGTAAATAGATCACACTACCTGTATCCTACTGCAGTCCTAAGCATTTACTGTGAGCACCATATATGTGCAAATGGGATTCCTGTTGTACGTTGCAGGTGCCATGAAAAAAAGGGTCACCCATGCCACCAGTTCAAGGACCAGAAAAATAACAAGGGACAGAGTAGACCTTCAGCAATATTGAGACTTTCTCTGTTTCTTGGTACATGAGACGCAGTGCAACATCTGTTTTGAACTGGATCAACCAATTAATTGTAATCATAGCAGCCTAAAAATATTGTAGGCATTTTTAGTCAGCAGTCAAAGGGAGAGCAGACAGTTTAAACAAATCAAGAATGATTGTAATGCATTGTATTTGCAATTCTTTTCCAAGTAAACACCTTTGTGTGTCAGCAAACAACTCAGTTTCAGAATCAACTTTATAATTCCTTAATGAATTCCTCTTGACTCAAGGCAATTCAATGAAAAAAAATACACAAAAAACAAACAAAAAAAAACACAACAAAAAAAAATACACAAAAAACAGACAAAACCCCCACAAAACCCCAAGAAGACAAACAACACCCCTCCCCCCCAATATTTAGATGGGGTTGGTTAAAATAAAGGTTACAGTAAGGTTACTTCAAAGTTACTGTAAAACAGATGACATTGGTTTCAACATTGGGCTTTTTTTCCTTTTTTTTGGATATAAAATGACTAAGTCATTGCTGGAGCTTTTAAACTGCAGTCGTTTGTTTTGTTTGCATTTCCAGGTATCTAAAGAAAATATAAAAATTAGGCACCCTAAACTTTAAATCATCCTGTGGACTATACAAGAATGGTACAAACATAGAGAGCTTGTTTTCATGATCTTTTGCACCATAAACATACAAATTAGATTTGTTTTGTTGTACCTTTGTGAGGGGCAGCACAGAGTTCATGACTCAAGGAAAGCAGATCCGTGTTATGAAGCACAGATTAAATACAACGGGGGAAAGAGAAGTAAAAAAAAAATTACTTTTTATACCCTGATTCACATCTTTTGCTTGATAGACAATTCTGTGGTAGTTTCTGTACACTTTCTTTGGCATGTGTACACACTTTGCAATGCAGCTCTTACCTTTAAGACCTAGACTCTCCAATGGCAGCAGCTAACCCTCAACATGAGGGGAGGGGAGGAAATGGGAGGCAAGAAGAGGAGAGGTGAAATAAACCTCTCTTGTGAGATTGAGAGGGCAAAAGTGTGTTGAGGTAGCAGCAGCAGGGGCTAGGTTACTAGAAAGGGTAAAAGTGCCACTGTTTTTCTCCTGGCTCAGAGACTGCAGTGAATTTGCCTTGGCTGAGCAGGGAGTGATGCTTAAGAAACCAGTGTACTTCATTAATAACTTAATTCTTCAGGTATTAGTTTTACTCTGAGTTCTAGAGTTTCTCGTGGCAAAACTCCTGTAGCTTTGCTTCTGGATTTCCTTAAGCACCTATGATCTTACTGTGACCATTAGATGGTTTCTTGCACTGATGATCCACTTGCATTGCTGCCCGGACCAGGCATAATGCCATGTGATATCTGGACAAGCTATCATGATGTCTGGACAAGCTATCAGGGCTTCTGTGCAAATCAGCTGTGCACCATGGAATCAAAGTACCACACACAGATATACAAATGCTGATGTAAGTGTATGCATGCCACAGCAATCACCCTAAAATCTGTACAAAGTCACAGAAGCACAACTGAGAAGAGGAGATGGGCTCAAAGGACAAGTGCACAAGGGAGTGTGTGACACCCTGTATGACAGATCTTTTGTATCTGCAGGGTATTCACTTTCATCCAGGTAGGATTGTAGATGCCAGTTGACAGTCTACCAGTCATTTGGATGTATAACACAACTTATGTTAATGACAAATAAAACACCTTCACTAACAGTAAACTACACCCGAAAATTCATGCATCTCTCCCAGTTCTTCAACATTCATAAATGTCCAGGTATGGGTGCTTGTCAACAGTCAGCCATTAACATTCTTCTAAAACTGATACCTTATTATACTAAATATTTGTTTGCATTTATCAGCTAGAAATGAATAGCAACGTCAGACCCCTAGCTTCAGTACTTCTTCATTCACAGGGCATAAATGAAGTATGACAACCAGAAAAATGCATGACTGTCTCCACTGCCATATCCATCTTTTCTGTCTCTTTCTCCCTAAATGTACTTTTTACAATTACACTCTAGAGAAGCATCTAAATGCAAATACATGTGCCTGCAAACATTCTTGTCTTAATCATTTTAGAAGAAGATTTTACAAAAAGTTTTGTATATGCTTACATGTATACCTTATTTTTATTGATAAGGAAATTTGCTGGGTTTTTTATTCAATATTTTCTTTCATTTTTTTAATTTCATAATTTTCCTAATTAAACTATTCTAGCAAAATTTTACGGAGTGGAGCCGTCAATACAATTTTAAATATTATTGTGGCACAGGTAGTTGAAAAAAAAAAACCCCAGAGTTAAAAAGCAATATAGAAACTTGGGTAACCTTTTCGATGCATTTCCCACAAAAATGGTAAAACAGGACACAGAACATTTATAGATGTAACTGAAAATAAAACCTCATAATCTATTTTAATTCAGTTCTACAAGCATTGCTTGATATATTGCCAAGTGGCCACTGATTTCAGTAATCTAGACAGATTAGTACGGGACTCTTATTTTCAGGGATCCATCTGGTATTGTGGCAATTTGCAGCTCATCTGTAGATTACTGCTACATCCCAGCTACGTAAAATGCATCAATGCTGCAACAGAAACCACTTTAGTGCTGTACCACTCCAGTCAAAATGTCAAGCCAGTTGCTGGAAGCATTTATGTTAACTTATTTTCAAAGATCTTACTTTATAATTAATTCATCAACAGTCATCTCGTATTTAAATTTTACACTCTACCTTTTTGTATCATGCCTAATGGAAGAGCAACTGATAAATTCAGAGACTGTGAAAAGACCTATATAATATTTTAAGGAAAGCGACAACATGAAGACTTGCTTTAAAAAAAAAAAAAATCGAAAACATCATTTACATGAACCAACAACCTCCCCACTTGGGGAGGAGGAGGGGGGCAGGCAGGTGTGGGTGTGTGTTTGGGTGTGTGAGTTCTTCCTGATGCAAGCATCAACAGCTACATCTAGTGGTTTTAGACAATATGGACAATTAATCTACAGCCAAACCATGTCTTAGGAAAGCATTTTGTATTCTGCATTAAAGAGAAAAGTAAAAATCTTCTCCAGAGTAGAGCTATGTAGCAGCAGTGATGCTTCACTGAAAGTATTTTTTCCCCCCAGTTCATTTTGTGCTAATAAATCTATGGAGACTGGGAGTTCTTTATTTTTGTAAGTTTTGCGTTGTATATTTTTAAAAGATTCATATACTATATTTGTGTATTTTCCTTATTAGTAGGCTAAATATACATATAGATAAAATAGGATTATAAATTCCAAATCCAAGATTTAAATTTTGTGGAGTGGAATTAAACAAGTTCAGGTAACTTGCCACACGTTCATATCAGAGTTTGATAAAAACACTTAACTATAACATTGTTTCTAGACCTGGTGGATAAACCATGGATTAACAAAATCTTCAACTTTCCATAATATCAAGTATCCTGTTTTTCAGATACTCCAGAACTATTTGCCTCAATCAATTAGAGGCAAACTTTATATATTTCAAACAATTCCACATAATAATAATTTCAGATTAGGCAAAAAATCCACACACACCCTCCCATCTTTTCTGAAGAACCGGATATTGTTAACTGGAATAATAAGGAATGTTTGGTATTTATTTATATCCAATTATTTAAAATAAGCAAGTATTGAAAGTAATATTACCAATTCAGGAATCAAAAGCATTAATTTGCAAATAAACTCACACTAATTGAAATGTTAAATACAAAGAAAAATATATTTTAAAATCTCCTAATCATCCCCATAATTAAACATACATGACTCCACAAAGAGTGAAGAGCTTTGCTGTAAAATGGCAGAAATAGTAGAACAACCTTTACAGTTCAACTGTTCCTTGAAGCCTGACATAACCTCCTAAGAAGCTTGTAAGGAAATTGTCAGTAGTTCAGCAGCCAAGTTCTAGCATAGGTTAGAATATGGGAAGAGGTGGTCATGGAAGAAGAGAAAAGTGTTGAATTTTGAAATGGATAAAATTGAGAAGCAAGAAATAAAACTTTTTCTTCAAACATTAATTTACATTCATCAGATATTTCAAAAAATCAACTGGGAATTTTTTATAATGACCGATGATTATTTAATGTGGATAAGAAGGAAGGACTAGGCAGATTTTAACATCAGCAGAATAAGTTTAATTGCCAAGGTAAGTTATTATTGCCAATCACGAATGCATATTATACAATACTTATTAACTGCAACTACTCAGGAAACCTCTGTTAGTATCACAGTGAACAATTTAACATACAACTTTGCATAACATAATCAAAGAACATACAAGATCTAATTTCTGCCCTTCTTTATTCAGACAACGCTAGAAATATTAAGATTCATTGGTTTGTGAAGAATAACATAGAAAACAATAATAAATATGGTGGTGGGCACCTACTATGATAGCTTGCCATTACTTTCATAAATCTGAACTCCTTAGAAGCAGTGTGTTTAGCTTTCCTATATTTGGTCCAGCTGAATGAAGGAGGCACTTGAACAGATTGCAAAACAAGACATTAAAAACTAAAGTCCAGATTTTGAAATAACTTTTTGTCTACATGTTATGTCTACATAACTTTTTGTCCAATAATTTGAAGCAAAATGGGCATAATAAAGGCACAGAGAAATTGATAGAATTGGGCCCTGGCCACCTCTGGAATGGAGATAGAAAACCAGTTTAATATCCCAAAATAAATTAATATAGTTTTATCTTTTTAGCAGGATCACCTTGCCATAGCACATTCTATAATGGTGCCTGTTAGAAGTTCACCCTTATTTGTCCAAATCTGCTGAATAAGAAAGACATGCTGCATAGAGGATGAGTCTTTCAAGTACAGGGATTGTTGTAAGCACCCATACACGTTTGCTATGGTTTTAGAAAGGTTTGGTGATGTGTTGGGTTTGGAGGTTTTTTTTCATATTCTACAATTGTCTGTCTCAGTGCTGTGAGAAACTTCTCTTTTCCCTTGAGAATACATCAACAAGTTCTTTTTCTCTCCTTGTTCTTTTTTAAACCAGTGGGACAAAAAGGGATGTTGGAGCAGGGGGAAAATAGAAAAATCCCAATTTTTCGTTATATGCTGAGCTACTTTATGTGTCTTTATTGTGACAGCCCGGAAACGGTGTCAGTGTAAGACCTTCGGCTGTTTGAGACTCAATTTCTGTTGTAACACTGTTCCTTGTTGTTGTTCGTGACAGTCACAAGGAGGCACCAGAGCTCAAGTTTTTTTGAAACGCCATGTGGAAACTCGCATGCCTTTTTCTAGCCTCCTATGTACTCATTATTATGTTTTGTGAGGGCAAACCCAAAAGGGTCAGAAAAGCATTCACAGTACAAGAGAACCTGAAGAATTTTTCCATTGCTTGCAGCAGATGGCTGATAATAAAGTAATAATAAGTTAAATTTGACAAATGTAGCATTTCCAGTGTATTTTATCGAACAGTATTGAAAGAATTAGTGCTACTTGAAGGTTTGGCTGTCCAATACTTTTAAAAATTATTTCAAAATTACCAGCCCTTAACAAAGATTTTCCTGCTGAAGATGCAGGTTGATTCTCTCATTTACATGTTTGTGTTGAAGCTATGCCCTCACAGTAGTTTTGTACAAGTGTACAATGATGAAAACTATCATATTTCCATCTTCTTCTTGCCTTTCTTCTGACCCTTTTTCTTCTTCTCTCCCACCAACTTACAACAAAGCAAGGAAACCCTTTTCATTAATTTCATTATGGCCTTTTCTGTAACATCTAACTGACATTTCCTTTCCTCTTGATTTCATCACTCAGCTCCCTTCCATACCTTTAAGTGGCTGGATGGCCATTCCCCATCAAGTGGGTGACCATTTCTCACAAGTTTGAATGCAATTCAAATTCTAATATATGACTTTCCAATAAAATCATATCTTACTATCTTTGAAACATGAGAGACTACATTCCTTTTATCCCATGTTCATACTTGATTAAAGGCTTCTTTATTTTTGTAGGGTATTATAAAATACCTGCCCCATCTCAGGAGAGGGGTTATAAAATTCGTGCGTTCTGTTTCACTAAAATAGTGGTGAAATTTCCAGCTGACTGACTGTGCCCCAGCAAGCCTTCCTCTGAACAGTCTGAATAAGCACCGAGAAGTTCTTTCCAGTACAACTTTGTCCAAGCGGACTTTCTGATTTTGAGGTGAGTTTAGAAAAATACCTATTTTATTTTGCCTCTCTTACATTTCCTTATACTGGTACTTAATTTCTAATATCGGTTGGGAAAACAGCTGCAGAAAATTTGCAAACATACTGCCCTGGTACAAATCTGTGGACTCATCCCATGCTTGAAGCTCATCACACAGAGAAGCATGCTACTGAATGGAGTCCTAAGGGACTTACTGAAACTCATTTGCAGTGATTTTATGTGACATTTTCTCCTTTGATGCAAAAAGATAGGAGCAAATAGGATAGGAGAAAAAAATCCAAATAACCTTGGCTTACTGGTCTTCTTGGGTAACCCATCTTAATGACAACCTGACTAGAGTCAGCGTACTTGGACTTTCACTTACATTTCACTGCTGATGCTCTTATTAATATGCATAGAAAACAAAGATTATTTGTGCTGGTCCGTTTAAGTCTCTGTCTCTCCCCTTTACTGTGCAGCATAGCTCTTTAAGACAAGGACTGTCCTTCCTAATGCCAGGAAATGACCTTTCCACTTATGGTAGCATACCTGAAAACCAGTTTTTTATTTTGTTTTGTATTTTAGAAACATCTCTCACTTCTACTCAGACCATCGTGGGACCTTCTGGTAGTGAAATAGATGGTGCAGTCACTCTTGTTTCACAAGCATTAACCTCAGCCCTATTTCTTGCAGTATGAATGTTTCCAGACTATAATTATGGGCCGCAAGTTTCCATGGCAATAAATGCATCATAACATTTAAAACAATTGTGAAATAGCCATATGAAAGAGCCATATGAATGGATTTTTTTTTTAAAACTTCTGGTTTTGTAAATGTTTAAGGAAGTGGTTCCCTAACTGTGCAGAAACCTCTGCCTCTAAGACAGAAGCAAATGCCTAGGGGGCTTGAGCTAGCTTGCAGTAAAACTGTGACTTCTCCTTGATACAGCACTACACAAACCAATCCTTCCTCTTTGAAACAATCAGCATTTGCAGACAAAAAAAAAATATACAATCAAAATGCAACTACTCTTGCCTCTAGTGAAGATGCATACATACAATACTTTCAAAAAGAGTGAAATGCTGTAAAATTAGAACTGCTTAGTACAGCAATGCACAGTAAACATTTCCTCTGTTGCATGGTCCTGTAAAGCCCCTGTAATCAGATAACTATTTTTGTATTACTAACATGTTTAACTTTATGCCATCCTCTCCTTTACTCTAAATGAAAATTCTAAGTGCTCCCTCATTCCCATTTTGAAGTTGAATAGCTAGGCTGGGCTCTCACAACGGGCATGGTCCTGCTGAGACCCTCTTGCACTCTGTCCAAAAGAATTCTTATGCAGACCAGAGGATTTGCCGCTCCACACCCAAAGACTCTCCTCCTCCCCTTTTAAATTGGGGGGGTGCAAACCTGGCCTCAGAAAACCACACACTGCCTCTGCAAACAGCCAATTGTTTGAGCAATTAACCTTTATCATTTCAGTCTCCCATAATGTCCTATGAAGAATTTTAAATTATTTTTTCCAGTGTACAAAATGTAACAGGTTTATTGACTCTAAAATTTAAATAAGAACAAGACAGAGATCTCATTGGGGTTTTTTTATATTTTTTTTTTTCTTTTAAACGGGATATCTTTAAGTGTTTTTCTTATATCTGGCTTACACAAACCTCAGCTAAAGTGGAATTGAAAGGTACAGACTCAGCTATACTTGCCATTACTACATTATGTTTTGATTAAGTTATTTACTGATTTTTCCCTCACACACTGTACTCATACAACTTGAAATTAAATGCAGAATAGCAAAAAAAGATATACAAAGTTACACATGGCTGAATGTTATTTTAAAAAGTTTATTTGCTTAGCATAGATGAAAACTTTAGCATTTTCATATGCAAATAGAAACCTCGGGGCATTCTTTCACTTTGGATAAATAATGGCAACCAGAAATATTGATGCTGTTCAGAGTAAGGCTACTTAAAAAACACGTTCTGCGTTACAGGTTTTAAACATAATATGTATGCACTAAGTACCATTCTACAGAAACCTCTCTGTGTAAAGCCTGTGTTTTATATAGACATGCAAATATAAAGACTTTCAGCAGCTGGGCTTGAGTGCATTTCAGGAACATGAAACTTAGTTATCACTTCCACATAAAGCCACCAGGATGGTTTCGTAATCCCCTTTGAGTTCATCCTGTAAGTTTAAGCATGAAAACCGCACACTTGTTAGAATAATGGTCTCAAGTAAAATAAATTTCAATTAACATTCAGTATACATTGATCAAATATCAGTGCTCCATCGATATAAATTAATCACTTGATAAGACACCAGTTGGCCACAGACTGAGCTGGAACCCTCACTTAAGTTATTTGTATGACCTAGAAATAAAGGCATGCATTTCCGGAGAGGAACATGGGTAGAGAAGGCTAGTAAAAATGCTGGGAGGTCTAGTGGCGTAAGTGAAGAAGAGAAGCACAGAAGATTTTTATCTACCCAGGAGCTTAAGCTTTTACTCTAAATAAAGTAAAAATTTTTTTCTTGATCAGTAGTGTCCAGTTCTCATTAATATTAGAACATATTGCATGTACACATTGTTTCTAGGAGCATCTCAACCAAAGTGAGTACAGTGACACTCTACTCACCATGGGATTGCTTATTCAGCTTGGTAAAAGTGGATAATACGCCTTTAGTATGCAGTGTAATTATGACATGGGTTTCTTGTTTTCTCTAATTTGAATCTAGTTTTCAGAGACATATGAATTGTTCAGCCTAGCCAAGCTATGCCTCAAGGCATTTGGATGTAATCACCACTTTGGAACATGATGAGGTGGTGTAATTACATAACAAATTACAAATCACTCACACACTTAAGGGAAGATTAAAAGTGACCTTTGGCACCTAACTGAAAATGTAGCAGACACCAATAAAAATCCGAAAGACATTTTCATACATGTAGGGAGTATGTTTCTACTCTAATCAAGACGTATTCTTTTTTCAGTAATGTCTGCTATTCTCCACAAAGATGCTTTGTCAGTTTAGCTTTCCTCAAGTCCTTCACTGCTTAATTTTTCTGGAAAATACATTGGGTGGTCAGTCCCTTTTAACAAAATGTTTTTGTTAGTTTAACTCATTTAGGAGAGGTCATAGGGAAAACAGGCCAAATAACTGTTAACAAAATTAAAAATTCATTTCCTGGAGTACCCCAAATGTTAAAAGCCAATATCCAGTTATGTCAAATATCTCTGTTAGAGCTGTCATGGCAATTATCTCCACTCTCCTGCCAATGTACTGCCTAAGTACAGGGATTTGGGGATACTGTATTCTCCATTCAGCTCTTGGCTTCTACTGTAAGGGCGTATCCTGAGACATGCATCACTACTAACAAATCACTGTAGTTCTTTTGACAAAAACTTCGACCTGGAAAAGGAATTAGTTTTCCAGCCTGTGGGCCATTGGAAACATGAGTTACTCATCTACAATAACCTACTCAGGATGAACTGGTGACCGAGGAGCAGAAAAGTGAATGGATCTTCACTGGACTTCAAAAATCATCCAGTTGTTTTGTATTTCCTATGTCAGGTGGGAGAAAACCTACCATAATGGCTTGGCGAAGAGAGATGCCATACAGACTCTTGTAATAGCCCTTGATCTCATTCATGTCCACTTCATGGCGCGAAACCATGATTCTGATGAGGTCTTTGTGCCGTGTCCCAGCACCCTATTAAAAGAAACAAAGAAAAAAGGAGGAGAAATAAAAAGGGAAAAGGGTTATGCTACTTATGTCACTGAAATATCTCTAATCAAGTTCTGTGTGTTAATCCATCAGACTTCTTTATAGATGAACATACCCCTTTCCTTTTCCTTTAGTATCTCTCATGAACTCTCTGTGAGATCTCATACCTGCCTTATGTTCCCTAGGAGCACAATTCACTTCTGACAGGCTACATCCACTCTGTTTGGTTTTTTTTTTAAACATTTTTAAACATTTCTTTTAGGTGTTTCCTAAAACCAGACATCTCATTCACTGTGCTTGCTAGAAATTAGGGACAGCTTAGACTTCACTGCCTTTTTTCATTACTTTTTTAATAGTGCAATGATCTGGATTTTCATAATATTTCATTCAATTTTTCACATACCGCTCCTAACCAAGCCACAGGAGTTAGGACAATACCTACATTCTAGACTTTCAGGATCTCCAGCTGCCTCACTAACTTGGGTTCCAAATCTGCCAGAAGGATCATGGATATCTCACTAAAGATTAGGCTTTCACAAGGTTCTTGCCAATATCTATAATTGCTCACCTTCTTCCTTTTTACTATAATTGTTGTTTCATAAGTAAGAAAAGTTCCAGTCACCTTCCTGTCACTGTAACAGTAGAAGATATGTGTGTATGGACAGATGCCCTCCTGAACACACTACAGCAAATACACAACTCCTCCAATGGAAAATACTTACGTTTCAAAGGAATGAACAGGAGTGAGAGAAATACACTGAATTTCCTTATGCAGTCCTTTTCTATCACACAAAGGGCCTAGAGACCTCTAGCTAACTTTCTACTTTTCAGCTTATAAAGCACCTCATGTTTACGAAGAGGAGATCTTTACTTAGATTACCTTCATCGCCAAATGGAGTTTTTCAGCAAAGAAAGCTGGCTTGCTTGTGGCACACTTTACTGTAATGAAGCAGTGAGATAAGGTCACTTCTGCCATACATGAAACAAAAGTCTGGCAATAAAACACTTTAAAAACAGTCTCATTTTTCCTACCCGCAGACACTATATATGTACTTCTTTGTTATCTTTCTTCAAAATATGAGGACAAGAAGTTCCTTTCTTCCATTCACAATTCAGTCAGGGGAGAATAGTTACTATAAAAAAACCACTGTTCTCCCTAGTTTACTGCCACTAAATTAAGGAAAGTGTTGCAGTTCCCAAGAGAAAAATGTGAAAGCATTTATGCTTTCTATAGCAGAGCTGGAGGTTATAATCTGGTATTTTGTAAACCAAGTTATAGTTCAATTTTGATAATAAAAGGGATCTGATGGAAATTATTCTTTTATCCAAAATATGCTCGACAGTGATATAAAAGCTAAGAACAAGATGTGTGTCAGTTACATCCCTGGCTGCCAGTTACATCCCTGAACTAATGGTAAGAGGGGGACCCTTCTTTACCTAATTGTTCATGAACAAAAATCACTACATTTATATGAATATTTTCATTAACAAAACCACAGAAGGAAATTTGTTATATTTTTAATAATCGTATATTTTAAGTGTCCTTGCAACATGAAACTTGGAGAAGAGTGGGTTTTGTTGAAGACTGGTTTAAAACTATTGGATTTTTGATACAAACTGTGCCTTTTCTGATAGCTCTTTTTAGCATATTGATTTCTTTTAAAGTATTTTCTGTGTTGACAACTCATCTGTTCTCCCTGAAAAACCTTTTCACATATCAGGAGAGGTATTTCTACCGATTCATCAACTTCAACTGATTTTAGATGTCAATTAAATCACTATGATTGGATTAGATTTTCCAAGGTACTATTTAGCAAGCTTCTCAATGAAGCAGGGTAAGTACAGAACAGTTTCTGATCAGAGCAATGATGACAGAGGTAAAGGTTTAAGTTTAGTCAGTACATACAGTAGGTTTCAATCTGCAGAACCACTTACCGAGGGCAGTGAGGCAGTTCTCAATATCACCTTTCAGCTCCAAATCCAGTACTTTGTTCATGTCATGCTTGCTGTATTTGGTGTACTTCTGAAAGACTAAATAAGGGAAGAAAACAGTATTCTCCCTGCATTGTCTCTGCCCTATTCTGTCCTCACTGCTCCAGCAGAGGACTGTTTGTGGGTCGTCCTTCTCACTTTCTTTAGACAGCACAGTGCAGAGCAGTGTTACTGCACAGATTGGTGGAGTCAGGGTATGGAATGGGACTTTGTTAGGATGGAAGGGGTCATTTCCCACTGGTAGGGATAGAGGTGGCCGACTGACTACACCAGGGCCTGTGACAGTGTGTGATAGCCCTCTGTCTAGGGCAAACTGGCTAAAAAGCAAGACCATTTTGGGGAGCTCTCAGAACCTCTGCCACTCTGATTGCTTGGCATTGTGATCACGACACAGTTGAGACTTCAGTTTTGTTGACAGCCAAAATGATACTGCTCATCTCTACCACGGAAAGAACAGCCAGGCTGCCAACCACACCCCTAATCAGCAAGCATGCTTCCAATTGGGGTCATGTCTTGATAATCTGTATATTCTCTGAATCCATGAGCAGGCCATGGTCACTATCATCCCAGAGGAGCATGAAGCTTTGTTCAACATACCCCTTCGAAGATGTGGGTAGCTTCTCGTAGTAAGAACAGTAACAAACACACCAGTATCTGTTCCTTTCCTTTTCTCTCCTGCTTCATACAAGGCCTGTCATAATGAAAAGAAGGTGGCAAAGTCAATATGGGAATAGTAAAACTCAAACAGGAATACTGTGATTTTGAGGGCCATTGCTTGTTACTAATGAACACTGTCCCTTGACACAATCCAGATCAAAACTCCACCTTACCTCAGACTAACTCAAGCTCTGTCAAATAATGCTTCATGTTTCACTTACGTCATAATACAACCTGGTGAACACTATGCAGCTAGAAAACATATTTTCAGAGATTTCGTGATCATCATCTAGTTTTCCTGGGTATAATACATTTTTGAATAAAGTTATTTTTCATTTGTCATGCCAGCAGTCTGCATGGAAGTTCAGGACTGGTAGGCTTCCTTAAGACTGACAAAATTATGGAAGTTCAGAACTGGTAGGCTTCCTTAAGACCGACAAAACTATTTCTGCAACTAACTGGTACAATATGCAGGAGAAGCCTATGTAGCAAGTACTTCCTTATCTTTCCAGGAGTGACTTTTACTTCCAGTAGGGTAAAAACCTAATCAGTCTCCTCCATTTTCTTCACCTCCTCAAACCTCTCTAAGAGTAATAACTGAAGGCCTCCACACAGCATGAACATTTAGCACTCTGCATCAAGATAAACAGTACTGAACTTTTGAGCTTAGACAAAATATTAATTTACTTTCACATCCAGGGTCGATGACAGAACTAAACTCCTTATGTAGCAGGAAAACAAATGGCCTTTTCTTGGCTGGATTTTTTAAAAAATCAATTTGAAGTAATCTAAATTTAGATTTTAACTGTGATGTAGCATTTCATAGGTGAAAACTCAGGAAAGACTGCTAAGTTTTATCAAGATTTTAGCAAAAATAATCCCACCAATGTTGAAAGAAATAAGAAAAAGATCAGATGTTTATTTTAGAATTATTAAGAAAATAACTGTGTGATTTACCAATAATCTTAAAAGTTTCGTCACTGTAAAGCAATAGCTATATCTAATACACTGCAGAGCTCACACTGGTAAATGTAGGGTAGCTAATTCTGCACATAGATGAGCACATCCTTGTTCCTTAATTCAAGAGCTGGTTTATAAACAGAAGGAACACAGGGTCTGATTCCTCCACTTGTTGACTTGTACTTCAAATTGTCTGCATGCTTCACATGGACTAGATGAGGTCTTGCAGAAATGTTTCTGAAGGTAGATATTAGGGTGAAGATCTAATTTCCTTCATATAATGAACTTACATGAACTTAGTAAAATACTATCTCCTCGGAAATGACTGCTGTATGACATTGAAATCTCTGTTAGGTCTGCAATATACAGGATTCAGACAGCCACTGTAATCTCAAGTAAGCCAGAATAAGAAGTTCTGCAAAGTGCCAAGTATGACCTTACCCTGGCATCATTGTCAGCAAGTTCATCATTCACATGAGGATTTTCACATCGATCAGCCTGCATAAAGAAATAAATTGAATTTCACTGGTACACACAATCATTCAGTTCACTAAAGTTCAACATTTTAGAGATCTGCAGCACCACTCTCATACATAAACTAATATATAACTGGAAATAGGTGCAGTTATGTCAACCATTCTGTGAATAAAACTGTTGGATTTGTAATCAGAGAACATCCCTCTCAGCCAGCAGCAACTTAACTCTTAAGTCCTACCTAAAAATCCACAGGAAGTATTTGTTTCTTGACATGAAACTACAGGCTTTGAGCCTGTGACTTGCTCCATGATGATTATTCAATAGACACCTTTCAAGTTGATTTGAAAGTTAAAACTGAAAATCCAAACCATGCACATGGATGTATTAAAAAAATCACCCTGTGTGCAAGTACAAGCTTCATATACATATACTCAAAAATCAAATATTTAGTCTTTTTTAAAGGGTCTTTTTATTGGGGAGGTCCAGTGTTTGAACTCATCTACTTCTGAATGTAAGTTTAAAAAACAGTTTGTCCACTTGTTAACTCCCAGCCCTTGTCCCATCACCAGAAACATACCTTAACAGGAGAAAAAAGTTTATTTCTCTAATTTTAAGAATTTCTTCTTTTCCTATTTCTAGTCAATTGACATGATATTATGCCTGTTACTTTTTCTAGTGGTTAAAGATAGCACAAAAGAAGTCGTGAAAGCATAACTGATAAAAACTAAGTATGTTTTACAATAAACAATAAAGTTTTTTAAAAGGCATTTGAGATAAAATCTCATTGTAGTTTATTTAAGAACGGTTTCTAATGGTCAAGAATATGAAAATAAAAAAAAAAAGCTATGCAAAGAAATAAATATTAAGTTAATCTTTATTTATTGCATGTCCCTAAAATAGCCTTGACAACATTGATTTTTGCTTATACTCACTCAAAATGCTGAAGCATAGCATACCTTGGCGAGAGCAACCAAAGCCTTTTGAAAGTCTCCAGATGTGTCAGAGATGATGTCTTGTGTCAGATCTCTCTTCAGCACTGAAATCAAATCATAGTTTGTTTTGTATCAACTAAGTTGACTAGATAATTTTTAAAGGTTCGTTCCAAACCATTCTATGATCTTTTTGAGTATTTTCTTAATTTCCCACTTAAATATGTCCACTAGAAATATAGTTTTCTTACTTTCTCTCATTTGGTTTCAAGTGAAGGAGTTTATTTTTAACATATCCTCTAAATCCTGAGATGTGCTGTGAAACTGAAGGTTAAACCCTAAATGTGCTGAAAAATATCCTCTAAGGCCTTGTGGGTAGCACTGTCTTGGGTTTCTGCTTGTGAAATATAAAAATCTTTTTCTGACCGGTTTTCTTTTTCATTCTTATTTCTGGCTGTTCTTATCAGTACTGAACTTAAACACAAAACTCTCCGAAAATCTCAAGCTATTAGTAAGAGCATCTAAGAAGAAATGTCTTGGTAAAAGTTACCTCATCATCTCAGAAAAAAAGGATTTAATTAGACAACACAGTGAACTTGACATATAAGAGAAACACCACATTACATTTTAGCCATTTCTTCAAATATTTTCCCCCTGTAATTCACTGGTTGCTGAACTACAGTGAACCTGCAGTTCACTGGTTGCTCCTACTGCTAGCATGTCTGTGTTGCTAACTCAGTAAGATTTTTTTTTTTCAAGTCTACCCTTTTATATTAAAATGTCAGCCAAGGTTTAGTTACAGGAGAAGAAAAGCAGCTTTGTTTTGCATGCATCCTAGAAAGCACCTAAATGCGTGACTCATTCCATGAGACACCCACAATTCCAGCAGTGGTGAGGGATCTTTTCCTGCACTATTGGGATCTACATAGGTCAGCAAAAGCCACCACGACCTCCCTCCCCAGAAACTCTGCCAAATTTTTGTGAAGCTTCATTTGCCTCCTATACTGTTCTCAGCTCCTCATACTAAGAAGTGAGGCTGTGACTCTAATGTGTTAGCTATAGGGTTATACCATTAATACTTCTTCCTTGCTCTGAATTACCTTCTTTGTAGTATCTGTTGGCTTCTTTGAGCTCTTGGTTGGTTCTTGAGGCCAGAATCTCAATTAAGGTATCTTCATCAGTTCCAAGCCCCTGATAAAAGTGATTGAATTTTTAGAGGTGTTATTCAATGGAGGAAACTTAAAATTTGTAACAGAAATAAGATGAAAATCATTTGCTTGGCTTTGAAGGCGCCAAATGGAATGAGAAATAAAGATTAAAAACATTGTGCTTCCATATAATATTGTCATTTCAGCTCTTTTGGAAATAAATTTTTATTACATTTAACATACTGATGCCCAAAAAAGTGCTAAAGGGATCAAACTGTGCACATAAAAGATAGGAGTGTAAAATCTTTGAAGAAAGATACCTCCTTCCCTTTTTTCTTTCTCTTATGTAAACATGTATGTAAACACTATGGCTCCCATTAGCAACCAGTTTTCAGAAGGCAGAAAGAATTCATTCACACAAAAGAATCTCCAGCTCTGAAATTCAGCAGAGATTACTGGGTCTTGTTCTCATAAACTGAATTACCAATACAGACGTAGTTTACAAAATGAAGTTAAAATAAAGGTAATACACAAGCCTTGAAATCTATGTCCAGGGTCATTTATAGGCCTTGATAATTACTGATGCTCTTTAGGAAAGTTCTTCTCTGAAGATTTTGCCTTACCTTCATGGAGGCTCTTAATTCTTCAGCATCAAATTGAGCTGGAGTTTTGAGCAAAGCCACAACAACATCTTCTAGGTGGCTTTTCAGAGCTTTTTTCAAAGCATCTTCTAGACTCTGTTTCAGGAAGAGTAAGAAACACACTAAGCTTAATGAGTGGTAAAAGCGTAGCTGCTGTTCAGCTCCAGTCCAAAAATAAGTCTGACCTCTGATCAGTCTTAGTCTACATCATTCCTTTATAACAGAAAGAATGATGAAGCCCAGCTTCAAGTTTCAAATTTGTCACCTTTATGTTAATCAAAATGTCAGGCAGAGTTTTTCAGTAAATATTCAGGACTGCATTCACACATTGCAGTTCAGCTATATTGAACCATTTACAGCATCAGAAGAAGATTCAAAATATTCTGCTTGTTCTTCAAGAGAAGATAATGCCATATTGCTCTTACAATTACAACTGAGTTGCTTATTTGTGTAACATTTGAATTTATCATTTATTGCATGAAGGATACAGAGTTTGACATATGTAATATCACCCTAAAAAGACCAACAAGTCCTGAAGATATGAGCTATATTCTAATTTGACCTAAATTTAGGAGGGGTGAAAATAAAAAAATTAAAAATCTGATTTATTCTGCCGCCTATGTAAAAATGTTCAGTACTCTTATTCTGTTTGTGTCCAGGTTGTAGCTGTAAAAGTGAGAACATCAACCTGCTTTGTCAGGATAGCTAAACCAACGAGATTATGTCACAAACAAGTACTATGTCCATAGTTAGTTTTGTTCTGCTTTTGATGGTGTGCCAGGACCTATGGTATTTGATAATCTAATACCATTATTGTCCTTGAACATTTGACATTATAAATTTAATATAATTATTTAAAAAAATAAAATTGCAAAGCTGGAGCTTTCTCTGAGGGAAGAGAGGGCTGTAAAAACACAGGTGAGGTTTTCTGAACATAAACAGGAAAGCTGGGCTAAAGTCAGATATTAGACTTACTTTCCAAGTTGGCCTTTAAAAGTTACCCTCAATGGAATCCCTGTCCAAGGAACAAATGGTTAGTATCTGGTATGCCAACTGTGAAACTAATTTCAATTTAGAGTTACAGGTCCAGCTGGAGAAAATCTTTCATAGGGAAGAGTAAGAGCCATTTAAACACTTTGCAGACACATTCAGTAACTTCCAAACTACTCAGTTCCAGGGACTAGCAGTTTTACTGCTTAGAGGTAGGAGAACACTAGATGCCACTCCCTATACCAGTGTAGGTATGCTTGGGGAACAGTGTAATGGTCCTACAACTCTCCTATCCTATTCAGTATTCTATCTTTACTCATATATACCATTTGAACCAGGAGAAACATTTATATTCTGGATGAAAATTTAAGCTTGGCTTGAATATACTTTACCTTTCCTTTAGTCTGCTGATAGGCAGCTTTGATCTGCTGACGCTGAGCATTTGTTCTTTTAGTCAAGATGTCAATGATGGTGGCTTCATCCACACCTATGAATCACCAAAAAAATCCCAATATATTCAAATATATGCATCAGTTAGGCAGTTACATCTTTTGTTATTACTATCTGCTTTATGTCCTATTTTGCTTTCTTGACAAACTCAAGTTCAACCAAAGGGAAGCTGTAATCATCAACAGACTCAGAAGATTAGTGATGTAGCTAAGAAACCAAATAAAGAGAACCCTCTAGGACAAAGAAATTTCATTTGAAAAGTTTTGAGGTGTTCTGAGTGCAGATCTTCCACTATACTGAAAAAAACTAAAAACCCCAAACAAACAGAAAGCACACTAAAAAGAAAATAGATGCTATACTCATTTAATCTCAATAAGTCAAACTGGAAAACCTTTTGAAGTACAGAGTGCCAAATGTGAATTTCAATAAGAGAGAGTAATGTAACAGAAACATACAATACATTATCATCATAATCACTTCCTCTTGTAGTAATTTTATGAAAATAAAGCCAAAAAGTGTTAGTATGGCATGTTGCAGTACTTTTTCCTTCCCTAGAAATTAAATTTTTACAACACTTCCTTCAATATATTCAAGAACTTTAATATAGCATTAAGGTCTGAAACTGTAGTACAACACC
Source organism: Daphoenositta chrysoptera (assembly GCA_013397915.1). Taxonomy (NCBI): domain Eukaryota; kingdom Metazoa; phylum Chordata; class Aves; order Passeriformes; genus Daphoenositta; species Daphoenositta chrysoptera. The sequence goes on along the minus strand of VZRO01006328.1, from coordinate 33,099 downwards.
AAGCTATCAAAGAGCTGAGATACTTCACCAAGTGGCATAATTTAATGTATTTCCAAGCTTTTAAAAGTAGAGGCTCCTCTCCCGCTTGCCATTGCCTCTTGCTCTGATATTTTATTCAGTGTTACTCTCAAAATTTCCTATGAGTCCTAATGCAGCAAGTTAAATATTTATTCCTCTTACCCTTTACAGTAATAGCTCTGTCCAAAGCAGCAACATCTGCTGATGGATCAAAATTTGGGTATGACTGAACTCCATGGCCACCTTTTGAACTTTTCTGCAGAGGGAAAATAAAAAATAAAATTTAAAAAAGGAAAAAAAAAGGCTCATACCAAAGAATATTTTCGTATAGAAGCAGTTTTGGATGCCCAGATAAACTGTGCCTTTGGGATTGCCTTTTATCATCAAGGAATGTACAGTTTTGTAGCTACAGATAATTGAATGGGTTCAGTAATGGATACGCATTGGATCTACTCCTTTCACAGCTCTTATATTAAACAGAAAGTGCTTCATAAATTGGTTGAGGTACCTGAAGGCCCATTTCTTAGTGTAAGTTGGATTGTGTAAGAAAGTAATTAACAGTCATAATTAGGAAATTATGCTCAAATTTTAAAGGCTCTAAACCCCCAATTAAATCCACAGGCACTTCCAGTAAAGTGCTAATTTCTGTTGTTCATCTTATGCAAACTGACTGTGCATCACATTAAGGGCCTCATCAGCTGACTCGTATCTAAGCTTTCAAGCACTTCCTGCATTCAAGAGCTTGGGGAAGAGTCCAGGCCTAATCCTGAACTCTCCACAAGGAAGTGAAGACCTGTTGCCCAGCTGCTTTGAAACTTTGGACCTAAGCCACAGTCTTCACAAAGCGTTATCCACTGTCCAGTTTTGGTGAATCTGCTCCTAGAAGGCCACTCTCTAGTCAATGCCTGAAGGCCTCTGGGAACTGTACAACAGATCATGTGGCTTGCCTTATGTCATCAAGTTACTGGTAAAACCTATAACTCAACAGCACTAAATAATTGATGCCTACTACTGTTACAGAAGCTATAAAATACTCCAAGATTCTTGGATGAAATATTTACACAAAATTCTGATACATGGTGAGATTTTTGATTAGAAGACACCAGTAATTTAGCTAGGTGATTCAGAATCACCTATACTCTTTATCTTGTTTCAAAAACTAGTATTTTAATTTTTTTAGTCCTTTGCCATTAAAATAAAATACCCCAAGAGAAAGGGCAAGGTTTTATGAATACATGTTTTACATACAACACTTTGTATTGAATATGGTACACTTCTAGCATCTGATAACTAAATGTTCATCTCCTTACACAATTGTCTCACTAGGAGTTGTAAGAGAGCAGACAGCCTATACTGAAATCAGTCTCTTGCATACTTTTCAAAAGATCTTTGTGCCTTGTGTGCTAAGTCAACAAAGGAATGGGGCTGTCTCATTGCCTGTTTCTCAATCTCGCAGGCCAACCTTTGTATACTGGTTTCCATGCCAAACTTATCTACCAGCAATACAAAACTGTCTGTAACCACCACAGCCAAGAATGTCTCAGGACCCTGGGAATAGAAGGGAGATAGGATGGCGAAGCCAAAGAATTATGCACAGAATGTTGTGAAGTCAAAATTACAAAATCTGCAGGGGTCTAGAGCAGAAAACTTTTGTTTACTGAAATTTCAAAATGTAAGTTTTTTTTAGGGAACTCATGTGACTTCACAGTGTACTGCTTTACCTTTGCTTGCATTTCAGTATCTTCACCTCAGTATCACAAAGACTCTCCACATCATCCTGGCGCAGTAACTCTTGACCCCTCACTACCATATCCCTCCCTTCCAACCCATGACAGTACTCATTCCCTGAGGCTTTTTGTTACGTGCTGTGGCTCGCTCCACCGAAAGCATGACATGTGATATGAAAACTAGGATACATACTAGTGATTTTACTTCCTCCTTTACATTCCTGGGCTCCAACTCATGGCTTCCTGAACCTCAGCCAAAGAGTCCCTGCTTTGTTCACATACATTTCCTGAACATGTTCTTACAATTTCACACAACTCAGCATCAGATTACTACTTTGAGGAAGCAAATTTTAGTGAATCAGTGACTGACCACTGGGAATTACAGTTTAATCACACTATCTAGTTCTGCCTAGGAATTGTTAACTAGACTGATAGGTGCAAATAGGAACAATTTTTCATCTGGTAACAGATTCCTATATGGTTACATTAGACTATACAGTGCAATAAAATTGGGTTCCAGTTCTAATCTGCTGGATTTTTGCCATTGTTATTCCTCCATTTGCAAGTATGAAAGATGTTTTAACGCCTTGAAACCACTTGTAAGAGTACAGGAAAATAAGCATGATGCTCTCAAAAGTTGATAATACTTACAATACATTCCTGCTCCTTGTTGTCCATGAACCATGCCTGCTTCAGAAATTCTGATACCATAGCCATGTTGACAGAGTTTCTGGGAAGAGATGCATCAAAATACAAACCATTTTTCATCATTTTCAGCACCAGTGCAACTCAAGGTTTCCCACCCTCAAAATCACTTCTCTAGCACTATGACATGCAGTGGTTAGTGTCCCGCATGGTTACTGGCCTGTCATATTGGAAACTTTGATGTTTCATGGGTAATGTGATGCTCCACAACTGCTTGCTCACCCCTAAACTCTTAGCTACTTTCAGAAGTTCTAGGTTAGAACAGCAGTAGTACTATTTGCTTATAGCAACACATAAGCATTAGCATTGATTTACAAAGGGAAGTTACTAGAAACCAATCAGTCTGTGTTTTTCATTAGTTAATCTATCATCTACACCCACTTAGTTTGATCATTTTGAAATTCACTGGTAAACAAGTGCTCTTGTCTCATCATTTACTGAGGATGGAGTTCTTCTGTATTATGTTAGAAAAAAGATATTCCCTGGTTAAATATACTTTCATGTAATTTCTTTGACTAGACATTTTCTAAGGAAGATGAGTAAATCTGGATAGTTTTATATACATTGCTTTTTCTTACATATTTCCTACAATTTCTACATAATAATAATAAAGCATTACCAATGTAAGAAGAGGATTTAAATGTAATTTTTGCTTTTCACCACTCAAACAGAAAATCCACCCACAGCTTTTCCACAAGTCACTATGCAGAAAAGGAAAAAAGGAGTGGTGATGTGACATTAAGTACTCAAAAATAATGAATAGGTTGCTTCATAACAACTTCTGTTGCTGGGGTGAGGAATATTCTGTTTGCTAACTGAAATAGTGAGGAAATAGAAAGAAAAAAACAATAGTTTATCAAATAGAGTTATTTAACTAGATTATTTTTTTTAAACACTCTTTCTCAGCAAACTCTAGGGAAGAGTTGGTTTTAAAGCATACATATAAGCAGTAACCAGAGACAGTATTGCTGAGTAAACCAGACTGACCTTGAAACTGGTGTTAGGAGACAAAATTCTATTTGCAGTTTCGGGGTTTTTATCATAATGAAAAATGATGTTAGTAATGCTGCGAACACATCGCCTCTGTCCTGTAGGAAGGGCGGAGACCAGTCTTTTGAATCAATACAAGTTTAGGACCAAGGAGTGTTGCTGCAGTCTAGCTCTTTCTGTCCCTCACAGCAAAACTCTAAAGCTTACTTCCACATTCGGCAGCCAACAAAGTGACAAATACCTCACACAGCCTGCCTGCAGCTCTCCTTACCACCCCTCTCCAGGGTAAGAGCCACCCATATTCCCTCTCCCCCAAAAAACTCTTGCTTTTGTTTCCTTCCCTTAGGAAGGAATTTAACTCTGCCTGTGCTGCCAGAAAAACTCTGTATTTGTATATTACTTAGAGTAGCTCTGAACTGGGTAAATAACGGACAGAATATTGAGTCAGATTTAAGGACCAACTTTTATGACCTGCTATTTATTCAGGACCAGAAAAGCGTGCTTACATCACAACTGCAACCAGCACTTTTCTCAAGCTGTCAGAGTGAGTCCTGCACTCTTCTTGTATTGTCAGGAGTTAACAAGGGCGGATGAAGCACTACGGTACCTGAAGTTCTGCTGCGTTTTATAACAGCACACACGAAGGCTGTGTGCAGCAGGGTGAAAGCACTTAAAAGTCTCCACTCTGGGTGCCCTGAGTCATCAACAGTGACATGCTCTGGAGTGTCTAATGACATCCACAGAGCACAGAGCCACCTCAAACTGTGGAACAAGATTCAGTCTGCCTGCACCAGATCTGAGAAGAGGTGTGTTTTGCTTGATAAAGGAACACTTTCTAGGGAGAGCTGGCTTCAGGAAGCACTGCTAACACATCCATTTCTTCTACATATCCCCACACCCACCCCTGACACCAAGTTCTAAAGGTTTTTCTGCACTCGGGGCTGGCTGGAGGAGAAGGCTACTAGACTACACTGAACTGTGTTTATTAAGCCTCTAAAACTTTATGTCTTTTCTGATTTAAATTATACAGTAAGAAAAAAATCTGTGCCTTAAAAACTTTTAAAAGTTTTTGGTTTTTTTTTTTTTCTTTTGAAATAAAGATACTAACATGTAGATCCATCTATTTCCATCTGGTAAACAAATAACGCAATGTTAATATAAGTCAAAGTAGGCAATGGCTCTTGAGAGGAGCTAAAGACCTTAGTCTGCTTGAATTAGCTTAGCAAGGTAAGAAACCAATTTACATATAAAACTCCTCTTCTGCTTTGGAAGAAACTACAGCTGGTATGAAAAAAGCAGACTGGACTCTAGGAAGATAGCCAGCCCCTTGATGGAGACAAGGTCTTGCCCAATACTTTGTCTCGTGCTACTCTAAAATGCGGAGAGATCATGTAAATGATAGCTATACCCAGGAGGGAGACATTTAGTCCAAGTATTACCTTAATATATTATGAAAAGGACTGAAAGAACTGATGGCTTTTGGTCATATATTTTTGTCTACTTTTATGTTCAGGACATAGACTGTGAGCAAGGAGAGGAAAAAAAATGCATGTTCTTACTGAGAGGAGCAAATAGAAGGTACCACAGAAAAGTGTGATGCTCCTTTCTGGTTACTCCATATTAGGTACCGATTTGAGAGTTATTCTGTTTAATGAAATATCATCCAGGCTACGTGTCCCACTTCCCAGTCTGCAATTTGTAGATGTCCCATTGAAAAGGAAAGAGGATCAAGAAGTTAATGTCTCTCAGCTTGAGAAATATTGTGGGTTTTATGCATTTATTATTCCCAATTGGAATGATCAACATTGCAACTGGATTAAAAATCAGACAGACATCCAGCCTGAAAGTCCTAACTGTTGTTTCACAAAAATCACCACAATATTTCTTTCTGTCTGGCTCTTGATCCTGTAAAGATGCACCCTTGAACTGACTTATCAAAACCTTTTCAGGTTTTGAGAAAATACCTTATTAAAAATACTTAAAGATACAAACTAGATTTTTATACTACAGTCTGTGTCAAATGACAGCATTTATCTATGCTTACTTAACTATATCATGAAGCATGCCAGATATCTGGTTATTTTCAAAGGCTTGATATCAGGATGTTGATGTAAATTACAGTCATGACACCCAGTCAGAAAAACAGGCAGAAGATCTAACACAGTAATTTACTTTGCAGTGGAAGGTCTGCTGAATATGAAAACATCAGAGAGAAAAACAATCTCATCCTTGTAAAATTCTATGGAAAGATTTAGCAGAACAACCCCCAGATGATACAGCTTCTATGTGGCTTTGCCAAGTTCTTAGTCAGAAAACCTGGATTTTGCTCTTATGTTTCTAAAAGATTGGTTTGATTTCTGAAGTTTTATTTCTGATTTGATTTCTAAGAGATTTGATTCTCATCACTTGCATGAGCAATGTCTCCTCTACAGTCCTAAAGCAACAAACTGTTGTTGAAGCAACAACAGCTGTTTCTATTTTTCAAGTTTATGCACAAAGCATAGTAGTTTCCTAGGAACTCCAGTTTTACTGCCCTTTTCTACAACAGCCTACTAAAAAGGAAAAGAGAATGTATACAAAATGGTCAGCTCCAAATAAGTTTGGTTTTGAAGTTTTACCCGTTTTTTGTTTCCTTTATTTAATTGCATTAAATGAAAGCAATAATTGTCCAAGCCCTTGTGTAAAATATTCCAAAATGGAAAGAATTTCTCCTGCCCACACCCATCTTTTTCCCTGACAGTAAACCCAACCCACAGAAAGTTTGCACCAGGTCACTAGACAAATTCTACATACAATTCTTAAAGTGTGCTGGGTCTACAGAGAGCAGTAATGAACTACAAAATCCTACCTTACTCCTCGCAAACACTGCCTTGCAGGGCTGCACAGTCAGGAGTAAAGGATCACAGGGCTCTCAAAGTTTTTATAGCCTTTGCAGAAAACCCCACCCAGCAACCAGTGTTTCCACAGCCCTAGCAATCATCTGCGGCAGCTATATCTGGGTGCCACCCAAAATGGAGAAACGTTAAGGAAAAAAAAACCAGAGTCATTGCGAAACTATGTGCTGGCAAAAGTATGTGCTGATTTCTGAAGGGAAAAGACAAAAAATGAGCAAGCGAAGGTAGCTCTCCTCTTCTCTCCTCTCCTGCCCTGACCACATCCCCTACTTTAATACATTGCCATAAATATTTTGGGATCATATGATTAAATGTTAAGAAAACCAAACTTGAGTTACTCTCTTTACATTTTGTCATGTCTGATACCATTTCAAAGTGATTATATTAAGATATATCTTTGTTCAGTGAAACTTTAAGAGAAAAAGGGTGAAGAGACAGGGCAGCATCCTCACTTCACTGAGATCTGGCAGCTATCAGCTCTGCTTCTTTTGCACATGGACCCCTGGAAGAAATGGCCCAGGAATGAAACATGTCTAGTATTTAATATAAATAACTTCTTTTCTTGAAAAGAAACTCATGGAAAATGGCAGGCTTACTCTAAGCGTAATAATTGTCATCTACATAATCAGAAAGAGGTTGAAACAACCAGATTAAACTCTGAAGTTCAAAGTGAGAGTGGTTTGCACAAGATGTGAGTGTATCTGCTAGAAGTGGTTTTCTGCAAGCACTTCCTTGCCAAGCCAGCCCTGCCTGGCACCATGTATATCACTAACATCTCAGATTGGCCTGAAACGTGATGCCCAGTGAAGAAATACCTCCTGCTGAACCAGAAGTGTTTGCAATGGGAAGATAGGCCTCCCAGGAGACTTTCATCCTCCTTCTGCTGACTTGCTGCAACCCACTGGTGCCCCCAGGATGGTTGATCTGCCTCACATGAACATACATGAAATGCAGTCTGCCCTTGAAACCCGTGTCTAACAATTAATTAAATGAGGAGGAAGAGGAACAGACTGAAGGCAATTATTAGAGGGGACTCTTACAAATGTCTCAAATGTAACGTAACACACATGCACATTCCAGCATATTTTACATCTTCCTCAGTACCCCCAAGTGTGTGGTGCTCAGTAATCTGCTCATCACAGCAAAGGAGGTCCCCATCCCACCAGCTCAGGGGATGCTCTCCAGGAGTGCTGAAGGACACAGGGGTCAGGCCCCCCCAGGCCCGGGATCTGCCCTCAGCAGTGGCCTCAGCCCTCGTTCCCCACTTGAGCCGCTGCCCTGCTGCCTTACAGAGGGCTGGGGCTGGAAGTGGAGCCCAGCCTAAGGGCTGATGGCCTGTCACAACCCCGTCCCAGAGAGGAGCCACGTGCCTGCAGCTGGGGCTGCCTGCCGTGCCCACCCCAGTGTCCTGCTCCTGGCTGGGGTGATGGCATAGGAGGGGCTGCCAGGCCCTGCCTTGCTGACCCCCAGGGAACACTTCTGGCCCCAGCGAGTCCCTAGCCTGCCTGACTCTCCAAGAGCAATTTTCTCCTGTACTTTGTTATTTCCTTTCCCTCTGTACATTCAATATATCATTTGACAAAAGTATTTCAGATGTTATTCAGCAAGTGGAATAACTGAAGGGGCCTACTAGCTGACAGTGATAGTGAGCAAGCTGCCAGGCTGTATTTTGATTTGTTTAATTATGATGTGCGATGTTCAGATTACTCTAGCCCTCCTGAATTCCATATCAGAATGACACTAGCAGTCTTATTCACTTGGCCAAAATTTCTGTTTATACACTTTTCCTGGGACATTTTCCCCTATCTATTAAAGAGTGTGGCTAAGGGCTACAAGCGTAGAGTAAAACACTCCTCCATGATGACTTTTTTCCTAATATAATTTTTCCTTAATCAGATTATTGTCCCATTTTTATCATAGTAGTTTTCCACCTCTTAGTTCTTTCAGGTTGTGGTTCTTTTTAATCTAATTGTAATCTCTTTCAGGTCCATGTTTCCACCTTCAGAGTGATCTCACAGGAAGGCATTGTGCTGCTATTCATTGCAGAAGCCATTTGCATTTGCTTTTCCTTCTTAATGTGTGGATAGATGTTGACTCACTGTTTTCCTGGAGCTCAGCTGAGTCACCATCCGCACTAGAGTACTTTAATGTACAAAATGCTGCCACTTAAAAAAATCAGTATAATTGGATGGAGCTCTTAGCAGTTGGTTATTATTAAGTTTTTCACTGTTACTCCATCTTTTTTTTTCCTAAAGCTATAACAGTTTGCATATTGTTTATTGTTGAGTTGTCATTATTTATTCAGAAATGGCAAAGCATGCAGCCACTGTCTCAAAAGTGACAAAAATAAATGTGTTTGTTTACAAGACTCCATGTAGTATGGAATGCAGTTGCTGCTGAGAGAAACAGAAATATTCAGTGAAAATAGAAAAGAAAAATGGTCACATTTGATAAACTGCCAGATTTAGTCATGCCAAATATTTCTCTTAGGGCTAGTGATGACAGCTCAGTTGGGAAGATGGGATTTCCCCAAGTAATCCATCCTACGCAAAATGATAGCAAAATGAGTCAGGATTTTCATGGAGTTTGAGAGCGAGGTCAGCAGCCCTTACATCTATTTCAAAGGCTGCTACCAACCTGCTGTAACTCTGTGTTTATTCTACCCAATGTCCCTTAAAGAAGAATTAAGGTTGGGGAAATTTAAGAAATGACCATTCTACCTACTGTAAACCAAAAACCCAATTTTACGTATGATCTTCAGACTGCCTATGAGATGAACTTAAAGTGAAAACTGATGCTCACAAATTGCATTGTACTGAAATAGCATTATCCTGGAAGAGCTCCTGACAGTACTGTCAGGCTATAAATCATAAAACAGCTCTGCTGTTTCACACCAGGACAGCCATCCATTTTGAACCATCTGATAGCAATCCAGAGCCAGCTGGAATCTTCCTCTCTCATCTTTTGCACCTTGTGACTTCATTTATCTTCCGTGGCTTTTATCCACTTCCTAAAAATCCGAGGTGAAACACATTACTCGATTTCCCTGGGCAGCCAGGACCTGCAATGTAGCACCTGTGCTCAGGTTTCAGGCAAGAGGGAGAGTCATATGGATGATACAGATCTCAGAGCATGTGTGACTTGCAGCAGGCCTACTGAAGGCAGCAACACTTCCAAGATATTCCAGAGATAATGCAGTTAGTTTTTACTAACACGTGTTTACCTATTCCTGTACAAATCCTCTTTCAGGAAGCGTGTCTCAGTTCCATTATTCAGAAAAATACCTTTCCTGAGTACTGAGGTATAGGGCCTACTCAGAACTTCATCTCTTCCTTTGACATTACATGAGATTAAATATCAAATTCAGTGAGAACAGCTACACTGTCTATTCATTTGCACCTTATCTGCATGATTCTGTGAGGTCCACCTAGAGTCAGGTTGTGATTATGTGTATCCCTGTGATCCTGTATTAGGGGCTGGATGGCTTCAAATCTAGACATACAATTTCTTTTTTAGTTTCATGCTTAAACAAAAAAACAATATTCATTAGACACAATAGGACACATTCAAATCTGGGTAATATCTCTTATGGCTTCTCTGTTAAAGGTTTTATTTTCATTAATATGTTATTTCCCATTCAGATCATGTTTCAGCTCTGAACCTCTTTGCAAGCTTGTAAATTGAGAAAATACTGGACAACGCGCATTTGTGTCATGATACTGATTCAAAATAATTCATAAATATTTTTGAGGAATTTTCTAACAAGAATTAATTATATTTACACTGCATAAAATATTTAACACCTCTGTCTTTTAACATGAATTTGCACTTTGTTATTGCCTCATGAAATACCAAATTAGCAATAATTCTCAGGCAAGAGGAATTTCATGCTTTAATCAAACACACACCTGCTTCCATAATTAGCTTTAATACTTACTTTCCCTTAATTGCACTAAATATCTTTTTGTAGTTCCGTAAATTTTTAGAAGTGTAATAGGATGTTTTGAGTCTCATGGTAAAACATGACTTGGCTATCCAGAAGACACAGAATGTTGGTGAATATCCCCCTGCACAGAGAAATAAAGATAGCCCATCCTCTCATTGGAACAGGCAGAGTAGCTGCATGAGCAATCGTGTCAAGGTAACATCACTGTCATGACTAGAAATCCCATTCAGTTTAAATGAACTCAAGTCCTGCCACTTTAACAAGGAATTCATCTTAGGGGCACAAACAGAGAAACAGTTCCAGAAGCTTTTCTCCATCTCAGACCTCCTTCCAGAGAAAAAACGCTGTAACTGTGTGCCAAAGTTGAGGAAAATGTGGACCTTCTTGGAAGCCTCTAGGAAAAAAACTTTGGAAATCCTTGTTACACACATCTTCCTCCGAATCACAGTAGAGCAAAACAGACCTGTTTGATGATGAAGCTGTGACAAAAGTAGTAAATTACAGTGGAAGGTAAAACTCAGTGCACATTCAGGGGAAAGTGCTAAGGGGACAAGACAAAGTGGGAATGCATAAGCTTTTTACTGTCCTATGCAGTGTACAATGCTAATCAGAGGGTGTAAATACTAACAGAGGAGTCATTCAGGCCAAGGGCACACAAGTGACTTTAAACAATTGAACTGTGTATCAGTGCTGTGGAAAGGTCGGTGCCCTTAACAGAGAAAACCTCCAAACATCCTCCTCCACAAAACACCAAACCAAAACAAGAGAGTTGGTGGTATGTCACAACTGATCTTAGGAGGAATGGAACTGGGTAGTCTCTTCTAGGGAGACCAAGCAGCAGGATGAGCAGTGCGATTTACAAGAGTCTGAACCCTGCTGCACAATTAGGTTGTTGTAGCTTCAAAGAAAGAAGAGACAACACTAATTAGCAAAAAATTAATCAGCAGATGAACCACCTGTGGTACTGCAACATGCAGGTTAAATTTAGCCATCTGGGATTTCCTAGATTATTTGGCATTCTGAAGTTGATTCTTTAAAGTAGCTTTATATCTACTGCCATTTCTTATGTCTCTTTTTCTTGTAAGGAAAATTAATATTTTAAACATTTACAAATATGTCCTTAGCAAACCGTGCTGCTTTGGTTATTTCTGTTGAAATACATACCAGTGAGTGGATCTATTAAAAAAGGATCCAGATTAAAACAATAAAACATATCTTATTTCCTATCTACAATGAGGAGCAGGTATCATGCTCTGAATCTTCAGAATCACTTCAATCAAGGTGATATTTGTTCTGAATGGCATAACCTTGGTATGGGTCCCACTACTATGAAGAAACAAGAATTACATAATAAGTGCATAATAGCAAATCATGTTTTGCTCATTGTCTACATTCAGGGTGTGGTAAGAACAGTCATAAAAACCTGAGGACACTATACATTCCATTCACTCCTGTAATATCTTGTTTCCAGAATCAGTGGGAGTGGTTTGTGGTTAGGAGAAGGTTTTGGAGACTGCTTGGCTATTACTATTTCTCTCAGTAGCTTACTTGCCAAAATTAGGAGACAGAACTAATCACAATTAGTCAGTGATTGTGAAACTGATTTGCTTCTATAGAGCACTAGAATAGTTTAATCTCAGACAAAATGAAGCTTTTCATGTACCTTTCCCTCAAATCTTCACAAAACCAAAGCACTGATAGCAAAAAATCTAAGCTGCAGAATTCCATTTGAAAAAGTATTTTTTCTGACCTCCGCCACTTTACGTGGTTTTTTCCTCAATTTAAATATGTTTGTTGTTGACTTTCAGCAAAATAATTTGTATCCAGATTTCCTACAGACTTCTGCATTGTGATGTTAAACAAGAATTCCTTATTGTTTCCAGCTAAAACCCCAGAAAACTCCTGTTCTTTTGTTTCAGTTTTACTCTAGACTGGATTACCTTAAGACTGCTGTTTGAAAAGAAATACCACGAGAGCACAGTGGGTGACATGGTGCAAGTCCCAGTTATTAATGGGAAATTTTAAAGAGTTTAAGTTTATTTCTGTTTTAAAAAGGCTCTAGGCATGTTTGTATTTGTTGTAATTTGTCCCACTATAGAACTGCCTAAAGGTACATAACTTGGAGCTTGATTTGCATTTGATTTTCCTCAAAGGAGAAAGGTGTAGAGACAACATTTCAAATGTAGCCCAATTCTATACTAGAGTAAATTATTTATCCCTGGAGCTGCTATAAGTTTCTAAAGAGAATCAAAGTTATTGGGAGTATACAAAGAGGAACATGAAACTTCTAGACATAGAAATTTATTTTCACATAATTCTGCATGAACTATTATGGATAACAAAATACAAGAGACGAGAGTGGAAGACTGAGTCCCAATGATATTAACTTATGAAAAAGACATACAGTGTAACTGATTACTGTAAGGATTTTTTGAAGGGTGTTTTAAAAAGGTAAAGAAGGTCTGTCAGGTAAAGATTCTTCTTAATGTAAAATTAGAAAGAATACCAGCCAAAACAAAGGTACTAATGGAGTGATCTCGAGATATCTGTGGCAGTACCAATCTCTTTTATTGTGTTTGTTTAATAGCTAGTACAGTCACATTCTAGTTCAAGACTGGGGTAACTGCACACCCCTCAAATATTAAACAAAGCAAGAAACATTACAGTGAACATTAAAAAATTGAAGTAGAAACTTAAAATACTCCATTAAAATACAGCTGGACATTTTCTGTTTGCTTTGCCAGTTTCTTCATTTAGCAGTTGTGGTGCTAATATGTTTTATATAATATATTATTGTAAAAAATACTTTGGAAACATGATCTGTAAAATATGTTTTTATAAAATTGTGAATATTTAAAATCAAACACCCTTATTTTTTTAGGTGGTTTATTTTCTATTGTTTCTTTTTCTCCTTTTCCATTTTTAATTCTTTTTTTTCCTCCTGTGATAAGAGGAAAGAAGAAGGAAAGCAAAAACACCCCCTTATATTTTTGTTATCATAAAACGTCACAAAATAGTTCCTTTTTAAAAAGAAAAATACTCTCTTAAAGAAGCCTTTTCTATAGGTCCCCATATGATGCTCTGTTCTTTACGTCCCAGTGGAGCTATAAAATATTCAAATCAGCACAACAGAGAAAATAGTCCTAGAAATCAATTAACTGTGGATTATTTGTACAAAGATTCCCACTGAAGCTGTTTCTTGTAATCCCACAGAGTGAAACTGCTTGTTGAGTCAGTGATACCAAAAACCTTCCTTTTGTTCTGCAGTCTAAAGGGAAGTTCCTGGTTTAGTCCTTTTTGTCATAAGGGTGGGGTGCACAACAATAGCAGTGAGGTAGAAACCCTGAGCCACTGGTCCCACCTGCCTAGGCTGGAGCACAGCAGCCTGCAAACATTGAATTCTGCATTTTCTCTTGAAATTGCTGAGTAGCGGTTGCTCCTCCCTGTTTCTGCTGCTGTTTTGTTCATGTTAATCCAGGAATATATCAGAAGATTTGTACCTGAAGTTATTCCAAGAGAACTGCATATTTACCTTACAGTTCATAATAACCTGCCTGTCTCAGCTGAGGCCAGTCCCAGCATAATGGTACAGGCACTGATAAAATGTGGGCTTGTTTTAACTTTAATTAGGAGAAAAAGGAAACGACAATAAACTTCCGTGGAAAAATCGTGAAAAGCAAGGCAAACATTGTTCTAACATAGTAACAGCTTCATCTGGAACCATTTAATCACTCAGTTAATGTGAAATTAGAGCTGAAATTGTATAAAATACTACTTAGATCTCTATCAATTTAACTACTACTGGAAGTGTAGCGAGAGAATCACGTTTCACATTCTTCCAGCTAAACCAAGGAAGTGTGGAGATTTCTAAAATATTCTAGTGAAACCCTTCTAATCTTATGGGTATTTGTGCCTTCAGATATATAGTACCAGCCCTTTTTTTTTTTTTTTTTTTTTTCACTTATTGTTAAGGGTCCTACACTTTTGAGTTTCATCTAGTAAGTTTTAGTCTGCTGGCAAAACAGACATTGCCTGCCTCAGGAATCAGTGAGAAGAAACCTGATCCGTCTGTATTTTACTTTCTGCAGGTATCTTGTTGCCTAGTGAGGCTCTTGCATTTTTTGCAGGTTAAATATTTATGTACACGGTGTGGGAGGCTTTCAGAAAATACCAGAAGTTAACTCTCATCTCTCTGGAAGCACTGAGAAACAGACGGATATCCATGGATGAAGGTAATTATTTAGGACTTAGGATTTATTTGGTAAAAACAAAGAATGTTTGTGTATGTTACATTCTGGCACACAGCTATTGAGAGTGGAAGGGTAGAGCCAGTCCATTATTATATCAATAAGTTGAGTGAAAATTTGAAGAGGACAACTATCTCTTTTTCAACTTCTCAGTTGTAGAAGAAGTCGAGGAAAGAAAAGAACTCATGCATATGAAATACATACTAAAAGAGATAAGTCGTTTACATAGCAGAAAGATAAGCACAAATAAATGATAATAGTTTTAAACACACCCAATTATTTTTCAAAAGCTGTCTTGCTAACCTAGGAAATATGTGTTCAAATGCTAAGGATAATTTAGAAAGTTGTGTATGTGTCCTCATAAACATTTAGAAAAGTGTGATAAATTAAGGTCTTCTAAGTAAAGCCATTGCAGGTTTTACAAATAGTTTGTGAATTTTTAGAAAAACGGGTCTGACTTTTCAAAGTTGAACAAGTTATTGACAATTTCAGGCATGATACTCACGTCATTTCAAGAAATGCAATCTTAGAAGATGAGCAAAACAGGTTGTACAAGGGAATCATCAAAGGGCTGATGAGTGTTGCTTCTGGTGAAAGTCTGAAAAGTGGGATGATAGTCCAATAATGTAAGAATCTTTAGTTATTTCTCAGAATGCTGAGTTTGGAAATCTTCAAAAATCATCAATTTGTAGGCCAGGAAGCAATTACCTTAAATGTAAGAAAAGGGAGTTTCAAATGGACTTTAAGCATAAACAATTTTCATGAATAAGTGTTTTAAAATGGGTTAAGCAGGTCCTAATTCCCTCTCTACCATTATTTTGTTTAGGACTATTTTTTTTGCAAACTTAGACCTTTGCACAAAGTCTCACATCCCTGCTGCTTATTTTTCCCTGAAATCCTAACCCCTGTTTGCTGAAAAAAAAAATTAATCTGCAAGGCAAGTAAGTTTTACAGAGGATTCTGCCTCAAGAGATGATGATGTCACAACAAAACAAAAAAATTATATTGCCAAAAGTTGTGGGTTTCCTCCTAGATTTTCCACAGTGATAACATGCATCCTAACTGTGACATCCTAAAATTGTCTTCAAATTGCACTTTTACTCTAAATAATTTTTGTTATGTACATTACCTCCCACAAAAAACTATGGTGACTGTTCAGCCTTCTTTTTTTTTTTCTGATACATTTTTTTTTTCTGGCTCTAACGTGTTCATATTTGAGGGCCAGCAGGTAACCAAGGCTGGTTCTCAAAAATATTCAGCATCTACAATCATTGGTAGTTTGAGACTTCTATTAAGTATGCTTTTAGGGTTAGGATAAGTGAAAGCAGAAGGCCAGATTCTATAACTGCTTTTCAACGGTGTATAATTAAAAAATAAATGAGCAGTTATGCAAAGTCTGTAATAAAAATTGAGGGTGGTTTGTCTTGCCCAACCTTAGGGAGCGGGGTGCTGAAAAGCAGCATGAAGGAAAGATGAGGAATATTTGCAACTTCTTCTATGCAACCTGCAGATTCTGTCCTTAAATCATGAGGGAGCAGTCTTCTCTTACCTAATATTAGGCCTTCCCACACATATTTGTAAAAGCAGTTTTTTCTCAGATGTCAAACATACTTCTCAAGCATTATGTTTAGAATTTAAATGCAATAGTAAAGATTAACACTGAATTTCCATGTCTGATTTAGAGATGGATAGTACCATTAGTGAGGCATTGTGGTCTGTTCGTTGTACCTGACTAATGAATGAGCAGACTGGGAATACCATGGAATCTCAGGTCCAACCAATATGCAGGAACAACTCTGTCCATCAGCAGACACACAAATACACCTCATTTCCAAGGAAAGTGAAATCTAGATACTTGCATTTTCTCCAGCATCTCTGTGACTTATAATAAAAAAAATATGCCTTTATTTTTATTTTCAAGAGGAAAGATCAACAAAATATGGCAAGTAAAGCTTTGCTGTCTGTGGTAGCAAGCTGGAATATTAATTGCTGACACAGGTGTTTTGCTCCATATTGGCAACTTACTAGGTGATAGCTACCATACATTCTCTTCTTCTTGCCAATATACTATATATATGTATATACATATATCTTGACTGACTGTTTAACCTTCTCACCAGAACTGAAGAATAACAAGTTAAACATGTTCGCTTGTCAGCTCTGTTGGGCAATACAACTGGGCAAGGTTGTTACTTAAGGCAGTGTAACCTGAGAATGTTAGAGATAAAAATGTGGTTTGACCAGACAGAGTAGAAAGAAAATGTTTGCATAATGCATTTCCCTTTGGAAAAGAACTGCGTTGTAGCTTGTAACAACGTAAACAAGCCTTTACTTGTAATACACTGTCGAAGTTTATTGCTAAATTGCTTTCAGGGGATGAGATGGAGATATCCCAATATGAATTTTCATACCAGCTGATACAGTGTGATGTAGTGCTAATGAGGAAGGAATGGACTTCAGAAACATTCCAGGAAGCTGGTAAATAGGAGAGGAAGCCACCCTTCCATGCACAAACAAGAGATGAGGCTTCAGAAGGCCCTTTTTCTAACCTCTTAGTTATACTGAATATTGCAACTACGTTGCTACGTTCCTGATTCTCGGAGTCATCAGCAGCAGGGATGAAAATGACAGTTTCCACTTTTTTGTAAGCAACAAAGGGAAACAATGTAGTGTTGCTTGTCAGGATATTAGGTGAACAGTTACTCTCTAGCCACATTAAGTTTCATGCTCCATTTTCCACATGCTGAAAGAGATACACTCTGTACATCCTCCCAAGTCACAGGAGCAGTGGTCTTCTCTCTCGCTCTGGCTGTTCTAATGAACCACACTTTAAGGACACTCCCACCAGTCCTCTCTCACACTGCTTGCATTGTTCTGCATCAGAGCACAGAGGGTGGGACAGGTTCTGTTCGGTCCACTGATGTGACTATAAGAAAGCCCTGTGCATGCACTTGCACTGTGGGTGATATTGAATAGCAGAGAGTCAGTAGACTCAGTAGACTCAGACTCATCAGTAGAAAGCGCTGTAACAAGAAGCAAAAAAGAAACTTACTTTCAGACAGGCTCTCTACACAAAGGTGTTAAAAGAGTGTTTGTTTTGTTATGAAATGTTATTAATGTTTTGTTATGTGTGTGGTTTAGGAGAGTTTTGGTGGGGGCACTGAGCTAGGGAGTACCATTCCTAAACCACAACACTGTCCAAAGGGATATCCCGTGCCATATGATACTGTGCACTGCAATAAAAGTGCAGAGTAAAGAGAAAAAAGAAAGGATTTTTTGAGTTATGGAATTTGTCTTTGAAGTAGCAGTTACATACAATGGAGCCCTGCTTTCCTGTAGGGGAGTAAATATAGGCTTGCCAATGGCAAGTAGTGAATTAATTCCTTATTATGTTTTGTTTGGATGTAGATCTTTGCTTTATCTATTTACTCTCCTTAACTCAACCTGTGAGCTTTATCACCCTTCTGATGCACTCACCCATCACCGTGGGGGAGTGAGCAAGCAGCTGCATGGTGCTGAGCTGCTAGACAGGTTTAAACCACAGCAGAAGCTGGTATCAATCAATCAAATATTCTTGTGCTGCTTCTTTGGATAGTGCTACTTACTAAGTTGATTGGGGAAACATAAAAAAAAAAATTGCAACTGTGGTGATAGTGGGAGGGAAGGATTAGTTAAACCAGATTGATCTTTGCATTTCTGAGCTGTGTTTCTCAATCTGCCATATGAAAACATTCTGCCAGCTTCATTAGCTGTATAGAACTTCAACTGGTCCATGGTCATTTAAATGATAACTTTGATATCATCATATTTTTTTATGACCACTTCTACTTCTGCAAGTGTAATTTTCAGGCCTTTTCAATGAGCACAAGCCAAGTGTGAGCAAGCCCCAATGCTGACATCCCTAGCCAGATAGCTGAAATCTCTGCAAAACCGTGAGTTCAATTGCTGAACTTATAGTCACCTACATTTTCCTGTGCATGTGCTATGATTGCTTCCCAAAAAGCCTGTCATTTGTATTTCACGTTCAGAATCAAGTATTCATTTTCCTCCTGGCTGTTCCATAAACCTTGAAGAGCTTGAAAAGCAGCATGTTTCTCTATGGAACTTATGAGGTTGGCAAGGTATTAAAACCAAAAAGAAGACTTTTTGCTCATAAGTATCTTTGGTTCCTTTAAAATTCATCAATAAAACCTTTTTCTGGGGAAACAGAAACTGATCACAAAAAGAGCAAATCTTAGAGATATCCAGAGAAAAAGTTGACCAAGAGTTATACATTGAAGATTGTGTTTGAGATGTACTTTTGGATGGAACCTGCATGAGACCTGACATGTATTATTCAGGATAGATGGTGAATTCTGATTACTTTATTTCATGGACCTCGATGTGCTTTACTAATTCAGCTAAATCTGACAGTCAAACCAAGCTTAAATCACCAAATCATGTTGGATTTCAAAAAAGAAAGAAGGAAAGACCCAAAACTAAAGTTTTGTTCTGATCAGTTTCTAGGAAAGTCACCCAGGTTTAATTAAATTGGCCAACAGTTTGTAGTATTTTAATCTTAAATCCATTCTGGGGTGTGGTATTACAAATCTGGTCTTGTTTCATGAAATTTATTTTAAGACTTTCAATGCAATGCCTTGTCCTAGCATTTTATTAAAAACAATTATATTGCTTGTTTTTCCAGAAGCATGGGTGCAAAATGTTGACCTTTCAGGGTGGCAAGTCCCCAGAGATTCAGTACAAACTGATCCTGAGACTAAACCACAGACCACCATGCACTCCTCTGTTCTTCTACCAGGCAGTGTTATTGATTCTTCAGAGGACGTACAGGAACATCCTTCATGTGTGGTTGAAAGTGTTGTGGTGGAAGACACACCTGAGAAGGGTAAGTAGTAGTTGTGCCTCAGATGTTCAGAATGAGATTGCACTTCACTGCTTTCCACAAAAGGTATTGGTAGATTCTGTATTGTACCGTCACAGAAGCAGAACTGCATAAACATTACAGTCCGCATTGTCATCGGTGCCGATATACCTGGAATATGGATAAAAGTCAGTATGGGCTTAGTGGAAGGGTTCCTATCATGATTCATTTTATAGGTTATGGGCATGATCTTCAAGCTCCTCATGTACAACAGATGCCTAGTGGCTTTGTACCTGTGAAAACTAAAGCCATCAGAACAGGACTAGATTTTTTATGTGGTCTACGTCTGTACCTTCTAAAAAAAAGTGTGCAATCTCTCTGCAAACTGTTGAAAAGTACCGTTGTAGTTATTCAGAAATAGTAATGTGGCTGCCTAGTCTGTGGTGGATGCTTTTATTCTAGTTGTAATCTGAGAAAGGAGAGACCTCTGGTTTGAGGAGCCTTACACTGTAAAGGAATTAAATTGCCAGGAGCTGTCATACCCAGAGTGCCTTTTGAGAGCAGTCTGACCAGTGGCATTGGAAAGAAATGGAAAGAACTGTTAGAGATGTTTCATCCTTGCCACACCACAGAATTCTGTGTGAGTTAACCCAGATGAGTGGTGTGAAAAGGGATGTTCAGTAGCTTTGAGTCACAAGTTCTGTGAAATGCTAAGTTAAACAGGAGACATATAGACTAATCTTTAGCATTCATAAATTAACTGGTTGGAGTTTCAAATATTTTTCCTCTGAATGGTCTGTCTAGATTGAAGACAAACTTTGCAGTTGCATCAGTAATATATTTATGATATATTAATGCATTTTTTAAGTCAGAATGTCTGATTAATCTTTATCCTAAGGAGAAGATAGACCCTATGCTCTTGGCCTGCAAGCACTGATGCTCTAGTGGCTAATTTTGCCTAAAGTAGGATTGTGATGTGAAGGGCTGCCAAAAGTCCCAAAGTTGGCAGAAAGAAAGCAATATGTGAACCAAAAGGATGTGGACCTGAGAGGTCAAGTATTTTAAAAAGTAGCCATTCTATATAGAGTTTGTGTCCTTCAATGACATAATTCACAGAACAAAATCTTTTTATATGTGTATAATATATATGTAATGTATTGCGATGAAAATAATGAATTCAGAAAAAATAATAGCTTGACCCAAGGGTACTCTTTACAAAATGTATTTTAGTTACGTATTTTATACATCATCAAAATTGGATCTTGAAAAACAAGACTTTTATGGCTATACCTAAACAGGATCTGATGACTCTATCTAGTAGCTGTACAGACTGTATTTTAAAATGCATCCACTTACAATACAGCTAGTAAAAGAAATGTGCAGAGACAGATTTTTTTTAGTATAAAATCATTGCAGTATGTAACTAAATGAGTATTGTTTTAGGAACTCAGGAAAGGTATCTATACATTTAAATTTCCTCAGTGCACAAAATTTCTTAATTTCTGATAATTGTTTTGACCAATTCAAAGAATCAGAGGACTTCTTTCAGGCACTATTGTCTCTTTCACACCAGAACACTTGAAGGTCTTGTGGCTTGGTTTTCTGTCAGCAGGAGTGTTGCATGCATCCAGAGTTCTCATAAATCAACCTGAGTCAGACACACCTCATGTAACAATGTGATACAGCCCCAGTTCTTAACACACACACATTTTCCAAGATATTGGGCAAAATCCAGTTTACTTTGTAATTTTTCAAAATAATATTTTGAAAACATTCTTGCAGGAAATGAGGAAAAAGTCCAGAATATAGCCTTTACACTCAATATCTCTATTTTCAGATGGAACCTGAAATAGGTTCTAGGATCAGGTGGAACCATTCAAGTCTGTGCTGGTTTGGCCAAATTTAGAGGAGAAATATCCTCTGAGGGAAGGCAGGGTACCACCACCCCTCCCCCTAATGTGTGTGTGTAGAATTAGAATATATTAGTTTGGGCATTGAGCTGATGACATGGGATAAGGGGTGGAATGTCTTGGGGTGACTTTATGATGTGTATCCCCTATCACCACTCTATGCCCAGAAGATGAGTTCTGNCCCTTGTTCTGCTTCTCTTTGGGACTGTTCTACAACATCGGAGCGCACCAGGGGAGAACTTTCTTCCAAGGCCCCTGGAAGGGGCCCACAGACCCAGCTCTGAGGAGGAGAGAGGCCACACCCAGAGAAGGACTCTGAAATCTTCCCAGGTTTTTCTCCACAGCGAGAGATTTTTATTATTTATTATTATTATCCTTTTCTGTGTGTTTGTTAAATAACTAGTATTTATCTCTCTCACTTTCCTTCGAGGAAATTCTTTTCTTTTCCCCGAACCTGATGAGGGGAGGGGTGGTGGTACCCTGCCTTCCCTCAGAGGATATTCTCCTCTAAATTTGGCCAAACCAGAACAAAAGTCAGTCAAACAAGTCCTCACACATCCTTCTTATGCTTGTGACTTTCTCAGTTTCTTCCCAGTCTCTCACATTTTGTATCCCTTTTAATTACTTAAAACACTTTTTGCCCAAAGAGAATCAGTGCAAGAATGTAAATGAATTTCATAATATTTTAGCACTTGAATCATGTTAACAGATGCAGAGGGAAACTCATGGCTGCACAAGCTTGGAATGAATATAAACAAATGGTCATTTCTGAATTCCCTGATTGGATGGAGTGAAGACAGAACTCAAGAAAAAGGTATATTTACGAAGCAAGTATCATTCTTGCTTTCTCGAACGCATCACACGTTAAACAAAATGAGGAGGTTCGTTTTTTCCCCTTGTATGTGACCTCAGATTGAATGACGTTGTGTTACTTGGATTTTTCAATAAAATTCTTTATCTTAGATACACACAAGTCACTATTCTAGCTAATTACATCAGTGTTTTTGACCTTATACTCCAGTTATTTAATTACGATAGTGGGTCGAGGATTATGATACTTAAAATAATTTTCCAGTAGGAAGTCAGCTACATTATTAAGCCAGAGAGATCTGATTGGGGGAAAAATAGTAATTTTATCTTCTTATTTAACAAAAAGGAAGATTAGAAAAAAATTAAAATGCATATCACACTATGATAAAAAAATGGGTCTATCAAATAACCTTTAATAGATAGTTTCCAAGGATGTAAAGTGCCTTCTTAGTTCTGGTAAAAGCTAGTTTTCTTAAGAGGCAACATGTTTCTGCATGGTTTTTTGTAACCTACTTTTTAATTTTTAGTTTTAATGATATAAATATACGTAAGTAATGACTATCAGATTATTCAGGGACAAGTAATTGTCAAACAACACATAAGTATGTGTAATGGTGTCCAGAAATCAAAGCTGACAAGTCAGAGTTGCTGTATTTCTCCTCCCATGAGCCTATTTTTTTACTAGAAAAAAAAAAAGGAAAAGATTGTTGATGCCTCTAATAAAAAATTTAAAATGTAATATGTACATGTGAAGTTGCTGTGCATTTTAGTTGATAACATAAATTTTGTTTTACACTAGATCAGTTTAGCACATCTGGAGTTTGTTCTGGTGCTGATCACAAAGCAACTGAGTTGGAGGAATGTACAACCAAAGAAGTGCCATATATTCCCTACAGCTTAGCTACACTGCATATCATCAAGGTAAAAAAACCTAAACCAAACATCCTCTTCCCTCAAAGAAAGCCCCCAATGATTGAATAGTTTACAACAAGTTTACAATTTAAAAAATTGACAGTTTAATCAAGCATCTTTTTTCTTAGGATAAACTGGATGAATTGTCATAATCACTGTCATTGTATGAACTCAGTTCACACAATTTTTTTGCCCAGTAGGTTGGTTTTTGATTCAAATTTGTGAGCCTGCATTTAAATTTTGAGTATTGGTATAAAAATGCAAACAGAAAAATCAAAGTGCCATCTTAACTTATATCTGATTTCAGGTTGTTTAAATGCCTTTCCAGGTAGGTGTATAAAGAAAAAAACTCCCTTGTGACTGTGTTTGGAGGAAACCTTGGCCTTCTTATATATTTCTTATCATAATTCTTGATTGCTGGAAGTGGTATTTGGCTGGCAGTGTGAGGGTTATTTGGTATTACAATATTTTTGGTGCCAGTAACTAGAATAATTTTTGATTTTCTACTTAGCCATTTTTAAGTTATGGAACATCATATGTGTACATTCATATGTATATATATAAAATAAATACAAATATAAATATATCATGGTTTACTGGGTCCATTGCTTTGATTATTCCACTCAATATGGTCTTGTATGCTTGGTTTTTTATTATGAGTCAAAAAGTTCAGTAGTGACTTCTTTTGTAAAGGACATGTACAGACTGCTGAGCTAGCTGTACTACACAAGTTAAATACCTGGAGCAAATTACCAAGATGACTCAGACCTCTGTGAGTGATGAGAGGGATAAACCCATCTGGATCTTCTCAATCTTCTCCTCAAAGAGACTTTTCTTGTGTCTTAACCTTTAAATTGTTTTAACCTTCAGATTCCTCAGAATTTTAAAATTCCACAGTAATTTTTTTGGATGAGGGGTAAATAGGAGAACAGAACCCAAGGAAATCTCTGGAATAGTTCTAGATTTTTATAATTTACATATAATCACGTTCATTACTGCTGTAATTGACTGAGCAGTATCTGTTAGTCTCATTCACGTATCAGCGTTGTAGGTGAAATTTGACATTGCACCTACCAGAGAAGTATGTCAAAAAAAGGTGGATAGCTAGGACAGGAGCTGGTGGAATTTTCCTTTGGTGACTATTATGAATTGGACTAGAAACAAAATTAATTAAACAGATTCACTAAGGAACCTATTGCAATTTAAAGCTTAAATGATTCATTTTCAAACAGGAAAATGCTTAAGTTGTCCATCCTTGATGTACACGTCTGTTCTTATTAGTCATTAAAAATGCCAGTGTACCTTAAAGTTATATCAATTTTGTAGGATTTTAAATTATTTTCATGAAATACAAAATAAAATAGAGTATATTCTGTAACCACTTTGTTTTTCTCACTCTTAAATGCAAAAATGAAATCTTCCCCACTTCTTCCCCATTTTTCCCCAGTTATAGGCCTCACAATGCTATTCTTTTTCTAGAACTTTAGAACAATTATAATGACTATGTCTTCCATATTCTATTTAGATCACAACATTAAAAAGGAAGAAGTGGAGGTGCAATGCTAGAACCAAAAGAGAAATTCCATTTCAAATTATTCACAGATTTTTATTCAACAGGATAACATATTTTCTGGTTTTGAAGCTTGGATGTTTTGGCCTGCTGTTCTACTGGTTATTTCTCTCTGGTTCATTACAACTGGAGTTGCTAGTGCTCTGAGTTTATAATTTCCTTCATCCTCTACAGATTGTAAAAGACATGCAGCAAATGAAAAACAGGCACATGAAGATAATCAGAAAACTAGACGATATAAGGAAAGAAAAGCAGGTAATTATTCTGGAGCACTAGCACCACTGACCATTCATCAAAGTGATACAGAGGGATAAAATCTACTCCATTCACAATTACATCTCCCTTCATTTACCATTCTGCAAATACTTTCAGTGCATCTTGAAGTGTATTTTATCTTACAACTTTGTGAAGTCTAGTTTTACTTTGTGTCTGGCACAATGTCAGAGATTTTTCTAAAATTTATTTGTTACTAAAATTTTCTCTTAAATAGCACCTTCGTGTCATGACTGACACCGTGGTTACAACATTTGCATTTCTGTAGGCTTTGCCTCTAAAGAATGAGTGCATTGTAAAGGGCTGTGCCAAGCTGAATTGCCTTTATGGAGTGTTTTGTTTTTTGGGTTTTTGGTTTTTTTTTTTGGTGGGTATTTTTTGTCTGCTTTGTACTTAGCTTGGCTTTAACTTTGCAATGCTCTGTCAGTATAGTTTACAGAACAGCAGAATCTCTTCACCTGTAAACTCCTGCAATGTGACACTGAGGATCCAGAAGTGCCATTCCTGTGTCCAAAGCTCTACAATACCTCTCTTTCCTTAGTGGAAGCTTTTCTGCATTCCATTAGTCAATAATTCTCCCAAAAGATGGAATTATCTACGTCATCTTTGTCTACTCTGTTCAGGAATCTTTTCTTGCAGTTACAGCTTTGCCTTTCTGTTTATTTGTCACATCAGTCTCCTTTTCTGATCCAGAGTGATAAAGGCACTTAGTTCCTGTGAAGAGGAATGTTTTCCACACAATTAAATTTTAGTCTGGGCACACAGAAAGAGGTGATTCAGAAATTCCTCTAAAGCCACCAAGGGGAAGTGAACAAACACTTCTGACTGTCAAGTAAAGTCAAGAGAACTTCCTGTGTGTACTGTACAAACGCTAAATACCCCTTGGTAGAGAACAAGACTTCATCTAGTTCTCAGGTTGTCACACCTGCACAAGCACTGTAATACCAGTGTAAATCTATTTCTGAACTTTGGTAGGAACGTAGCCCTGGCACAGTCACATCTTCCACTTTCACCTGACTGCAGATCACTACAGGGAAGAGAAAGAAAAGGGAAGAACACAGATGCATAGCAAGAGACAACAGCCTGCTGGGCAGTGATGCAAACACAAGGGCTGTCATGATCTTACTTCACAGAATAGCTCTCATTTTGGTTGTTGTGTGGACTTTCTTTTATAGTACTTCCAAATTTTCATTTTCTGACCTAAGTTTAATTTCTTTAAAATTGCTTAGTTGTGCTTAGGGTGAATTAATTCTGATCTGCTCTCAGAAAGGCTTTGGGTTTTATTTCTGCAGAAAAATACACAAAATATATATTATTTTAGCAGTAAGTTTTGCTTGAAGTCTTCAATGAATGATAGTACAAACCTCCTGGGATCAATAATAAATTTTTGCAGACAATAAAAAACATTGAGTAAAGAGAATGAAGAGAACCTGTTGTGGAAACTGTTTTCTTTATTGTGCCTCACTCACTACTTATTTTCACAATAATATTTTGTTATAAAGGAGGAGACTATAACCACTATAAAGAAACATTATAGTGAGAAAATGAAGTGTCTGAAATCCCAGTTAGAAGCTTATCAAGAGCTGATGAACAAGAGCAATATACACTGGCAAGATACAGTTAAGGTAACCAAGTATTACTGTTTTACATGGGGATAAGCATGGCAGGTACTTACAGAGGTTGCAGGAACAGGCCTTATAATTAATGCTCTCTTCTTATGGACAGACAATCAAATGAAGACACTGAGTTTGTAAAATTGTAAAATTTTATTTTAAAATAAGCTATGTCTTTCTCCTTCTGGAGACAAATAAAGCCTTCCACAGTATACTTCCAAATAGCTTGGCCTAACTGCTATGCAGTTGGAAATAGCTTTTCTTTCATGTAAATAAAGTGTGAAGGATAGTCCTAGAATACATAGGATGTGTGCTGCTTATTTGGTGATGAATAGATATTAAGGTTTATCCTGCTCCTTCTCCTGTTCTGCTACTGAGGAAAAGGTTCAGTGTGTTCAAGCCTTGAGAAAGGGTCGTTAGAATCAGACTGCCTCTGGCCACAGATGGTCATTGCGAAATGAGGAATTTTAATTTTTTTTGATGCAAGATCCACAGGCCTTAGCAGCCTGGTCCAAATTTTATGACTTTTCAAGGTGTGGAACAAAAAACCTCAAACTGTATGCTTTTCTGAAAAATAGTATCTTAATTGTAATTCCTTCTGCCTTGTTTTATTTCCTTCAGAACCTGAGAGAAAGAAACAGACAGCTGATTCAAGAGAAGGAAGAGGTTTTTCACCAAATGAAACAACAAAAGGAGAACTGGAAAGAAGAAAAGGTAAAGAAAAATAGATTGTGTTTTCTTTTTGGAGTCAGAAAATGTTCTTGTTATTGTTTCCAATGTGTGCTGTTTGTCTGCCTGTCTGCCATTAGATATGTACATCTAAATCAGCAAAGATTGAACCTCTATGTACTTGCTTTCCTTTTTTCAGAGAATCCATGCAGGTTTTCACCTTTTAAACAGCAACAAATATAACATATGCTCTTTTGTCTTACTGTATTTTTTTTTCCACTAAAAACTATTAGGTGGTCATTTCTTTTGCATTGCATATTTTGTATCTTTTTTTGAAGAATTTTAAAACTACAGTACAGCACATTGCTTCTTTGTTTAGCAATTAGAATTAAAAATCAACAAAAACTTCTCGTTTTCTAGGGTTATTGCAATACTGCATTTCAGCTGGCTGACACAGCAGCAAAACTACCTTATTTAGTAGTTCCCAGGAAAAACTGCCTAAAGTTCCTCAGGTTTTGCAAATTTGTCTGTAATAACGAGACTTTAATTTATTAACAATATTGGTGTAAAAAAAAAAATAAAATCACTATGTTTTTAATAGCATTGGTAAGCATGACCTGATATTTGTTATTTTCTCCACAGGGTTCTCTTCGGTTCAATATTTGCAAGTCTTCCTTTAATTTGCAACATTGCTTTGTTAGAGCAAGGTTTCATTGCAGTTCTCCAAGACACGTATTCAGGAAGATCTTAGCCAACTTTGTGGTGGGGAGTGGTGGGGGAGGGAGCGGGGCTGGGGCGGAGTCTTTGAGGCAGATTGTTTTTAATTCGTGAAACTGAATGCAGATTGCTCTTCGATTTCTGAGTGAAGATCTGGGGCATGTTTTTTAGTTTCTTTTTTCAAGTGATGTAGCACCACCTTCCGTTTAAATTCTGCATAGCAGCCGCTTTTAAAAGGAAGGTTTTCACTTTTCAAACACTTTGAGCCATGCCCACCGATATAATACCCCTATGCCTTATTGATAAACTGCAAAAAACCCCCTTGGGGTTTAAAAATCTTTTGACCTAATTATTATATATCAAGGAAATGTAGAAAAAGTATTATAATAAGGAGTTAAAAGTGATGAGTATACTGTGTTCTAAGGCTTGTGGGAAGAAGGAATATTTTCTATTAGACTAGGTAGTGCTGGCACAAAAAACCTTTTTTGCAGGGCTGCCGTAGGAATCCTTCCAAAACCTATTGCTTTTCAACCGTTTCAGGAGAATCAAACATTTTTGTCTCTCTTATCATTTCACCAAGGTGGACAAATGCTTGAGAAAGTATAAGCACAGGACCCCTTGACTCAGCCTCTCGTGAAAACACTAGTTCCTGAGCAGTTTCTGGTATATTTCTGTATTTTCTTTTCAAGAAAATTATTGGTTAATAGCCCACTTCTGTAGGTTGTACACAGAAGTAGCAACAACATTATTTCCATATCGCTGATTATTCTCCACAAGGCAATACAATGAAAAATGGTAGAACACTGATTTCCTGCTGTTCTCCTTTCCTTGTCTTGCAGGTCTGGATTCTGGAAAATCTGTGTAAAAAACTAGATTATCTTTATACCCAGCACACACTGAGTGAGTGCTTCAAATGCAGAGTTTCTTGATCTGTTTCTGTTTCTTTCCTGTTTGGTTTTTTTGTTTACACTGAGCAGCATACCAGCTGAAGTCAATGTAGTATTTCCATTCCATTACTGCGTGTGCAGGTGAAATAATAAAAGAATGTTGAAGCTACAAGTACTGTCTGTAATGACTCCAAACTCCTTAGGTTTTCTACAGTCAGCATAGTTCTCAGTAGGTTTATTTCAACACCTGTAGCCTTTCCTTTAGAAATGTAAAGCAAAGAAAAGCATGACTCCTTAATAATTCTTTGAGATTTGATAAATTAAAATAAATTATTGATTAAAATGAAATATTGATTATTAAAAATTATTGTTTCATGACAAATTCTTGATTTCTAAGGGGAGAGAATTTCACAGAGACAGTATTGTTGGAATTGCAGATTAGAAATGCTGACGTTATCCTTACCTGGTTTTCTATTGTTTTCAATTCAGCTTTACAGGAACTACACAACATCAGTCTGCATGTGGAAAGATTGCAAGACCTCATGAATTTCCAGATAAAAATTCTTCAGCAAAAGTCTGAAAAGACAGAAGGAGAAAATTCAGATGTGTCCGAGGTTTTAGGATTAAAAACAGAACAAGTGAGCACAAAAATGGAAATGTAGCTGGTTGTTTACGGGATTACTGCAGGTATTTCAAAGGCAATCAGGCTGATTCTAGCTAAAGCTGAAATCAACCATGGGCCTAACTGATAGTAATTTTGGTGTGGAAATATATACGTGGCTTGAGAATGATACATTTATGATGAATGATTAAAACATCACAATAATGAAACAAACTCATTGGTTCAGGAATCACTGATAGTGTACTATGGCTGTCATTATATATTTGATCGTAGAAACTTTGCTAAGAATGCTTTTAAGTATCCACCTCCTTGAATTATAAAAACTATGTTGTGAATGTTGGAACCAAAGAAATCATCTTATTCAACATTTCATTTGCTTTTCTCCATCTTCACCTCGCTCATTAAAATCTTGGGAATTTCATATGGAAGCAATCAAAATCTAGATCTTGGCTTAATGTATAAGGGTTATCTTTGTTGTCTCCAGGTAGCTTATGAAGAAGAGAAGACTGAATGGTCGATGGAAAAAGGGTATCTTTGGCAAGCACACACCATCCTGCAAGAGATGAAAGCATCTTTACAGAAACGAGAGAGGGAAGTCACTGAGCTCCTACAAAGTGAAAGGAGGTTTAACAAGGCAATGAAACCTCAAATGACAGTGCTAATATTCTTGAAATCTCTTATCAAGATGGTAAGAATACTGTTTCAGCAAAGACGAAAATTTATTTAATGGGTTTTCTAAGAAGTTCATTAAGGAAAAAAAAATTCAGTTTTGTTTATTATTGTTATCGTCCTAAAAATGGTAAAATGTTATTTTGTATACATTAATTTACAGGTAAGATTTTCAGAGTAACACACGGAATTAAAGAACCATAAATACCCACTGAAATCCTACAGAAAACTGATTAGACCAACTTGAACACTCATTAGTTGGCATTATTTTAAAATATCAAGTAGTGAAGCATGACAATGGTATCATGGAAAAAAACATGTTTTTCTAACCTTTCAGTTATGTGAACTGCATGAGCTGCAAACAGATGCAACAGCTTTACAGGAAATATTATCTAATTTTTGATCCATGTTAGGTTCACACCATATATTGCGATGTTCCTGAGGCACAACAATGCATCCATCAGCTTATCAGGAAGAACGAGGATGAAAGAGCTGATCAGAAAGAAGTTTTTAATAATGCTCATGCTGACATTCTGTCCTATGAAGTATTTTATGGAAATGAACTTATGGATGACAGAAGGTATATTGAATAGCTAATAAAACAAAGACAGAAATAACATAGATAAATAATGAGCTGTTTTCACAGAGAGAAAATATATTTTGAAGAATGCTGTTAAAATTTTCATGTCTATTTATGGGGGGAAAGTATTAAAGTAGGGCCTACATGTATATTGTGAAAGAAATCAAGTAACTTAGAAATACCTTGTATAAAAAGCAGAAAACATTTCAACTTAAGTGGCTTATGCAAGTTTTAACCATTGTGTTCTAAAATATGCTGAAATAAGCTTATTTGGCAGGCCTGGTCTACAACATCAACATCTTCTCTTCCCACTTTTTCTACAGGAAATTCCTTACAAATTAACTTATTTACAAATTAACTTCCTTACAATTAACTTACATTTTTCTTTTCCTTTCTTTTTCTTTCATTTTAAATTTTTTTTCTCTTTTTTGTCTTTTTTTTTTTTTTTTAATGATAGGACACACCTCCCAACGAAGCTTTTCAGAAACATTGGGAAAGCAAAGTATGATTTAGAATATGTTGAAACAGAAAAAATTGTGTTTGATTGTATCCAGACAGGAGAAATCCCCAACTGGATTAAAAGGGATTGTCTTTTTGTAGCCTGGTCAGGTGAGAAATCCTCTTGTCAATTCACATAAGCCAAACTATCCTCAGCCAACCTACTCCTGAATACATGAAACAGTGCACCAGTAAAAAGCACATTGTTGCCATGCCTTAAGGATTCCCATGACACATCTTCCATTTTGTGTATTGTGGTGAATTACTACATGAATTGTAATACTGGGTCATAGCTTGTAAATGCATGGTTTCGAAATTTATACTCCACTGTTCATCTTTTCTTTGGTATCTTTATCATTTTGAAAATAGGTGTCTTTGTATACTGTGTCTAAATATCTCAGTGCATGTTCAAGGTAGATGCACCCGGAATGTCCCCAGATTTGGCAGACATGCACTGAATGAAATAACAATTGTGGAATTCAGAAGGCAGGAACCCCTTTTCAAGAAAACTTAAAAATATCTATTGCATGAATTTAGCCCACTATGTTCTTCTAGTGGCATTAGCAGAAAAGCTTTCTTCAAATATTTGGTTTGCTTTTTCCATGATTCTGCAACATACAGCCTGGTCTTGGTGACTTAGTCAGGAAAAGGAAGGTGCATATGTTCTTCTATTTGAAAAAAATGACTATTTCTAGTTTAGAAGATTTGCTGGGTTATATATTGATCCTGTATAACTATCTATTTATGGGAACTCTCCAGAAGACCCTGCAATATGCTCTGAGGAGATAGAGTCATCATTCTGAGGAACTCATGCAGAAGTTTAAAATGGAAATCAAGGTAATACATTACAGTGTATCACCCCACATGGTTTTAAAGACGTTATTAATAATGCGCTCATTTTCCTAGCTATTCTTAAGGAATGTGAGATTTTCTTTGAATTACATTCTGTGATGTCTAAGCACATTTAATCCAAGCATAACATAGTTTTGCAAACTAGTGAATTACAGGATTGCAGTTTTCTGTAATGTATGTGTGTATGTGTATGAAAGGATTCCCATGTTCTATTTTGCACCTGTATATTTATTTTGTTGTTCTTGTACAAATCTTTGTGCATCTTGGTGGCCCTTGATATCTGTTGCAAGTAAAATATATTAGAATCATAGTACTCTTTAGGCTGGAAAAGACCCTTACAGTCATTCAGTCCAACCATTAACCCAGCACAGTCAAGTTTTTTAAATACTTCCAGCTATGGTGACTCAACCACTTCCCTGGGCAAACTGTACCAATGTTAGGTAACCCTCTACATGAAGAAATTTTTGCCAATATCCAGGGAGGTCTAAACCTCCTCTGGCTCAATTTGTGGCCATTTCCTCTGGTCCTGTAGTTTGTTACCTGAGAGAAGAGACTAACGCCCATCACACTCCCACCTCCTTTCTCGTAGTTGTAGAGAGCAATAAGGTCCCCCCTGAGCCTCCTTTTCTCCAGGCTAAAAACCCACAGCTGCCTCAGTCATTCCTTGTAAGATTTGTGATCCAGGTCCTTCACCAGCTTTGCTGCTTTTCTCTGGACCTGCTCCAGCAGCTCCTGTTTCATATATCTAATGATTTGGGATACATGGATTCCTTGCTCATTAGTAGGTTACAAAAGAAGCATTACCTCATGTGAATTTACATCAGAGTAAATAACTGAAAAAAGAAACTGTTAGAATTGAGTTTTCTCAAGCTGGGCAAATGACATCCATGAGTCCATGGGCCCTGACAGGATGTATCCTTGAGTGCTGAGAGGCTGGCAGAAATCATAGTGAGGCTTCTCATCATTGTCTTTGAAAGGTCATGGAGTCTGGGAGAGGTGCCTGAGGACTGGAAGAAAGCAAATGTCACCCGAGTTTTCAAAAAGGGCAAGAAGGAGGGCCCAGAGAACTACCAATCATTTCAATTCCTGGAAAGGTGGTGGAGCTCCACATTCTGGAGGCCATCTCTAT
>VZRO01006325.1:1035553-1065553 GCA_013397915.1 Daphoenositta chrysoptera | reverse complement strand
TTTTTTATTATTGGGGTTTTATGTTTTCCTCCTTCACACTTATCTTCCTAAACTTCTCTCCTCACATCCTCTCCCCCTCACTCGCTGGGACTCGGTGTCAGCCGCGCTCAGGGTTTTCCCGAGCGTGTGAAATAGCGGGTCAGGTGTATGAAAATAATCGTAGGCTGGGANCGCAGAGGCTCCCGCTCGCGGGGACTTCCTCCCTCACGGGAAAGCTGTAGCTACAGAGCCGGGCGTTGAGGAGAGGTGGGGATGCTCACGGGCCCTGCACGACCGCAGCCGTGCTTCATGGAGTTAACCTGGACAGACTTCCAAGCCAGCTCTTCAGCCACGGCGCTGCTTGCATCTCCTTCCCTCTGGAACACCAACGGCCGTGACTGGGGGTGAGGCGGGTGAGGAGTGAGAGCGCTTGCTTGGGAAAGTTACATACTCGACAGGGAAGAAGAGACTTTTCAGATAACTTCAAGGTTAATTTAAGACTGGGCCAGGAAATCTAGACTTTGAATAATACATGAATTGTAACAATTCCACCAGGATATGGTGACCGGGAAGTGGTTTCTTCCTGCCCTGTTTCTATCATCCTATTTTCATCTCCAGAACAGGAGCCCTAGGTTTGCTGCTTTCCCCAACACAGAACTTACAAAGTCGCTTACAACAGCGACATTCGCACACACACACACACACCGCCGCACATTCTGGTCTCTGTTAACAGACCTCAGAGATAAGAAACTGAAACTCGCTGTCTACCTATCTCAAACTCAGTGGTAGGAAACGCTTGCTTTTTTATTTTTTTTTTTGAAGGTGATCAACCCTTCCGGTAAGTGCATGGCCATTCCCCCCTTGCAGAAATACCTCGGGCTGATGGCAGCTGTCAGCTCCTCTCCTGTCGCTGAGTAAAGGGATCGTGCTTTGTCCATTGTCAGTGCTGGGATGACTCAGGCTATTGACAGTGCCAGCACAGATTGCTGACTTGGAGGGATGGAAACCAGGGTTTGAGCTTATCCCTCGCCCCCACAAAGGTAAAACGGAGGAAAAAAACAAACATTCAGTTCTTCTTGAGAAGCAGCAACAATCCTCATGTACTGATGCCATCAGTGACAACAGCATGGCAGGGAAGGTTCCCAAAGGCCATTTCTTCACATTTTAACAGACGAAAAGTGAAGACATGAGGGAAATTCAGGGTTTTGAGAAGTACTTTATTTTAGACAGCAAAGATCTATCTCACAGATTTCTCAGAAACAGGTCTGTTAAATATGAGGTACCTAGTAGCCAAATCCAGTTACTTGTAAGAGGCAGAAAGATGAAACCAAGATGTAGAGGACAACCAAGACTCATATCCCATGTAACTCTTAAAAATCATTGAGGTGGATAGAAGCGGGGTCTGCCTGCTGCAACAGCAGAGCATGTGTCCCTCTGTGACAGCCATTTGTGTGAGGGACATCTAGGAACTGACCCCTTTTCAGACAGGGCTGCTTTGCTGAAGGTCCACAGGCTTAGCAGTCCAGTGAAATCCTGTAGCCCATCACCTCCATTCTACATCACTCTTTAAAAGGAATTTATTAATTTTTAACTCCCCAGCATCTTCTGCTCTTCATGTGTCAGGACTTTGGGTCTGTATCATCATTACTACACCACGATTAGTGTTCTGAAGGTCTCCATCCCCACTGAAATCAACTGGAAGAGGTACAGTTTGTCAGGACAGTGATGGCCCTAAGTAAGGTTTCTGTCATTTGAAGTTGCTGTTTTTTGGTGAAATTCCCCACCATGGAAGCTGGCTTTGTGTGAAGGAACAGACACACACTGTGATGTTTGCACTGAGGGAACAGCTGCACATGTGCATGTGGAGGAGCTTTCAAGAACCCAAGCAGCTCTATAGAGCAGGACGGGCAAGTGATCAGATCATGGCACCAAACAAACATTTGTAAAAGTGGTGTATTTATCAGAGACCTGAAAAGCCACAAATAGCCCTAGGGGCTCCAGTGGGATACATCAGTGATGGAGTGACAGATGGTCCATCTTCTCCTACCAGTTTGCTAATGAGAAGAGGGTGATGGGAATAACAGACAATCGTGATGATACCCAGTTTAAGACACAGTACTACCCATCCCACACCACGTGCAGAATCAATGCTTTGTTGCTCTGGGGAGTTTGTCACCACTTGCTTGGTCTTCCAGAGGTCAGCAGAGGCTTCCTGCCCTTGGCATGAAGGCTAGAGATGAGCAGCTACCATAGCTCTAGATGATGAAATGTTTTGAAAGTGTATGTTGCTGCTGCTCACCTTTTCTATCTTGCAAAACCCAGCTCCCATACAAATTATATCCATTCTCCAAATTCCTCCCAACTACCTGGCCCGGCACTAGCTCCAAGCAATTTTAGTTCCTTTCTATGAAAAAGGAGCAATGCAGCCCTGTCACCGTGAACTTCCCGTGTTTTACACCAAGTTCATTACCCTGCCGTGCTTCAATACAGTACTATCTGAATGCAGACATGAATATCCCTGATCCGACTGAATCCTGTGTAGTCTATCGCAGGAATACATTTCTGAGCTCTGGGTAGCACTGCCATATGCAGTGTAGGGAACCTTCCATATGGTTTCTGAAAAGTGGTTACAGCACACGTGCACCAGGCACTTTTCAAAGTAAAACAGATCTGTTCATTTTTATTTTCAAAATACCAAAGCAGTAAAATCATGTAATTGAGTAATCACTTGCCAAATTTCCTTTTTTAATCTAATCTATTTTGAGTTACATCAGAGCCAAAATGCAAATGAAACTGGTAAGGTTCCAAGGTTTTTTTTTCCTTCCCTTTTAGAAAACACAATTTAAGGTAATCATAAGTAAAGAAATTTTAAAACCCCATTTGTTTTGTATGCTGTAAACTTTGGAAAACATGTTTCAGCCTGAAGTGAATTTTCATAGGTAATAGGTTACATAGAAGTCTTATGTAAATTTTGATCTCTTCTTAACAACTCCAATGTTCATTTTATAAAATTTGATTTGAAAATAATGCCATTGTTTTAAAAGAGGCTGGAAGGGTGAGAAACTAAGCAAAAAAAAGTATACGCTAATAAGGTGCACATACACTCTTTCAGCTGTAGCTACTGTATTAAAGAAGGAGATATTCCTGAGACACCTTGTTTTCAGTTTCCATGAATCCATTCTTTTTGAGGGGGTTGTTGCAGGAGCACTAAAAGCCAAACTCGCTCACCAGCCTGGACAAACTCAGGAGCACTTGACCACAGGGCGAGACAGATCCTCACCATCCCACCACAGCCTCCTGAAGTCAGGCATCTCAGCAGATGAACTGGCCGATAGATAAGAGTCCCTGCTGTTGGAAACCTTTGCTCTTTGGGTTGCAGATGTTCGGATTAAGTCTCTCCTTACCCACAGCAGACCTTGTGAAAAGCCGTGCGATGTCTTTGGTTGCCTTCTACCACAGTGTTATGCTGAAAAAAATGGCACTCACTCCAGTCATGTCTGGTTTCACGGTTTTTTCTCTCCCCAAAAATACTTCCTCAAACTGGGGGCTGCTTGTGATGCCTCCCAGCTCCTTTGTAAGGCTGCAAAGGCACAACTGACCACATTAAATTTAAAATACTTTACACAGCCAAACAGTTTTCTCTTTGCTGGAAGCCCCCTGCCCCTAATGACACACTCCTGTTGTAGGACAGCGGTCAAGGGCAGGGACAGTCCAACCCTTCGCATACAAAATATGGCAGGAGACAGAGAGGAGAGAGATGAAGGAATTAGAAGGATGACAGCTTGTAAAAGACTGACCAGTCAGTCACCCTTCTAGAGGGGATCTGGCCTCTCTTCAATGTGCCTTTTCTATCCCATCCCCAGCAGTGGCACCAGCACCAACAAAGTTTGATGAACCTGGTTTGGTGAGCTACAACCACTGAGAACTAAATAGGTTTTTCTTCGGCTGCTGCTAAAGGCTGAATTTTTCACCAGTTTAACACCTCGACTCCTCACTCAGACTGGGAGGTGACAGCCAGTGTCAGTTCAGGGGAACAGGGACACTATTTTTGACAGCTAACAGCCCAAATTAGCTGCAATGTCAAACCACACCCTCAGGTCTCTGATGGCTATGGAGACTAGAGAGATGGTAGAGAGGGCAAAGGAGAGACAGGAAAAGCGCGAAACCAAAACAGGCCAGGGATAAAGAGAATACACATACTACATGCAAAGCAGGGGCTGGACTGCGAGGGTTGGTCGTGGGAACAGATGGAGAGATAGAGAGAGAAATGACACCCATTACACTCAAAATCATATGTATGAGAGAGGGGGAGAGGGGAGGGCAGAGAGAGCACAGCAGGAGAGAGAATTTGCAAGGCAGGAAATAGATTTGCAGAAAATAATTGTTTAAGGAAAACTGGAATCGAAACTTAGTGTTCACTGGAAAATCACAGCCTGGTCAGATCAGTGCAGTTAGAAAAGGATCCTTTGAAAACTGGCTTAATACTTTCTCTTTTAATGTTTGACATTCACAAGGAGAACCTGCTCTTTGTACGTTGCATAGTCACACAAAGAGTTAAAAGGTACAACCTAACATCAGCATTGGCCAGCCCCATAAACATTTATTGTATCAATTAGAGGCAGAACATTGCACAGAATAAACTAAAGCCAAATCAAACAAAGCATTCTTCCAGTTCTGCAGAGGATCGAGATGCAAACAAAAAGATTTTGATACTTCCATGGCTTTCCACTGGCACAGGAACCAGAAAGAAATATTCATTTAGATCTGGCTATAAACGTTTGTCTTGTGTGGGAGGTCTTAGTATTGTAATATGTATTAGAAACTTGGTATTTTTCCAATCAAGTCTTTCCACTTCCATTTACATACATTTAATTGTAAATATTCATTTTCCTACCTGAAGCACTTTAAATAAATATACAATAAACACAGTCTACATGGAAGGGGAGTGAGTAGCTGAGGAGACTTGTGATGAACCCCAGCCTCCACATCGCTGGTCAGGAGCAATGCAGCATTCCTCCTGACAGCTTGTGGGGGGTCTTGTAGACCAAGCTGGTGATCTCACCCTTTTGTCTACTGAACTGAGATCCTCCCTCCCAGCCAACAAATCATAACTGATGCAAACTGGCATCTGTGCTAGCAGAAAAGGTGATGGCTGGCCAGGTGGTGCCCTTTTGCACATACAAGTGGGTTTCTTCAGAGCACAACCAACTTCAGTTTGCAGTCCTGTCAATACACTCATATTTTGTGAGAACTGAAACACACAGCCAAGAGAATGAGCAGACATGGTAACCCCAACTTTATTTAAAACAGAACTGCATAATGCACACAAACTCTCAGATGAGATATTGTCCTCTGACCTCAACAGTGCTGCTCACCATGGGCAGCAGTGGCAGTGCTGCCTTCATGGGGACGCTGCTTCAGCCTCTTGCAACAGTGAGGTGTCAGGGAGCCTGGAGCTGCTGAAGCTCTTCCCCAAAATCCCCCA
Organism: Daphoenositta chrysoptera; assembly: GCA_013397915.1. Taxonomy (NCBI): domain Eukaryota; kingdom Metazoa; phylum Chordata; class Aves; order Passeriformes; genus Daphoenositta; species Daphoenositta chrysoptera. The sequence goes on along the minus strand of VZRO01006325.1, from coordinate 1,060,089 downwards.
GAGCGCGGCAGCTCTCTGCAGGCACAAACCTGCACCTCGTACACGCTGGGGCTGGGGGGGCACTGGAAGAGTGCTTCTGGCCACTGCTGTCCCCTAATGCAGACCTGATGTAGGGCGCAGCACCAGTTCTGCTGATGGACACGAAAGCCCCACTTTTTCAGAAAAAGCTGAAGTTTTTTTTTTTGGTGACAGAAAGCACATTTTAGAAGTATAGTTTTCAAGTCAGGATGCATGGATTGAAGACAACTGGAAGAAGGCTGGAAGCTGTTTTTTCAAGATGAAGTTATGAAATCAAATTGATAGAATGGGTAACAGTGTGGATAAGCATGAAAAAAGCAAGGTCTTATCAGCTGTTCTCACAGGAGATGTAAGTTGGAAAGAAGAGAGAGACTTTTACATACTTGAACCACTCCTCAGGCATGATCCAGAGGCAGTAAGTTTCAACACAGACTACAGGTTAAGTATGAAGCTTTGTCCATTAGTCATACTTGGAAGATTCTCCCCCTTCCTGAGCTATCCTGCACCAAATTCACTGAATATTACTGCAGCCATAGTGAAGTACTGCTACAGTGCTAAGAGACCTGGGCACCTGCTAAGAGACCCTTTGTACCACTCACTATGAGAAAGTGATACTTAATTGCTACAGTTACATTAATAGCAAAATTAAAATTTATTTTCAAGTAACTGGATCTAAGGCCAAACAAAGAAACTAATGTTACCTGTTGACTTAGGGGGCAATGTGGGAAAGATGTAAAAGACACCACCTTATGTTTCATGCTTACACTAATGAACCATGGCTTATTGTGGGGTATATTTATAAAGTGAAAATAAGGTAAATGGTATCGTAACACTGACCAAATCAAGGCAGAACTACAGGAAATAAGACAGTACTTCTGGAGAATAGAACAAATGCAGTGCCTCTTCTGAAAGTCACAGAGAGGTTTTTTTGCATCGATTAAAACTTTTATCATGAGGGATCATAAACTGTAAAGTAGTACTTGTGTCTATCAGAAAATTCTATTTTATGTGTGAATTTGAAGTCTTATACATGAGGACAGATAGAACTCTTTTACTGCATTATTGGAGACTTATCAAAAACAGGATGCTTTTTTCTTGAGAAGATGAAAAGTACAGAGATAAGCAGGGAAATAAAGACTGACGTTTTAACCAATAATATTTTTGTGTGGTTATCAGAGGAATGTAATAATTAATCTTTTAATCATTCTGAAGATTGTGTGAAATCATAATATCTCATCTTTTTCCAGCCTCAACCTGCCATTCTTGATCTGAATTACAAACAATAAGAAAGGAGATGATTTAATGAGCAACTTTGTCATGTTGCCATTTTGCCTTAGTCAAAGGCAAATGTCTAGTTTTGCCTCTAAACTAAAATGGAACAGAGTTATGTTTCAACTGTGCTCACAACTGAGGCAAACATAAATGGAAAAGTTAGGGCTATTTTAAAGCTAGAACCAGTGTCTTCACATTTTCACAGAGACATAATCAAATACACACTGTTAAGAAGAAGCAAACACTGATTTACTAGAAAATAAAATCCATTTTGTGAAGAAACACACTTGTATGAAGTCTAAACTAAGCTAAATCCAAAAAGAAAAATTTCACTCACAATGGCAATAGGTATGTTCTTATTATGAAAGAAAAAAAAATGTCAGCATGATTTAATCACACTCTATAAATAGGCACTTCAATAAAGTATATATTTACACTGGCTTTCTGAATGCTAGGGCATCACAAAGTAGAATGGCTTTATTACAATGGATGGAAGATGGCAACTACTTAGAACCCAGTGCCAACATGGATTATAACAAATCCAGTGAGTATTTTGTTTTTCAATTATTCATAGAAAATTTAATCCTGATTAAGTATCCTTGGGCAGGAATTCATGGGTAGTTGATGACTGAAACCAACATTTATTTGAAATGCTTCTGTTAATTTAATCTGTGTATATGGCTTAATTATGATTGAATCCTCAATGTAACAGAAATGAATTATATCAGGATTAAAATTCTAGTACCACATCACCCATTTCATTTTGCCTTCTTTTTCTCCTTTAAAAGATGCAAGGCTGCTGTTTTAATTACCTTTATATTGCTATGTATTCTAAGCCTCAAAAAATGTTTAGACCTTGATTACTGGATGAAATTTTTAGTTACATTAATTTTTTTATTTAAAAAGGCAGATATAAACCCTATTTACATTCCCATTAGAATTCTAACCAGTATGAACATTAGATGCAAAAGAGGCTTTTCTTTTACACCCATGATAAAGGAAAGTTTTTTGCAGTCAGTTGTGAACATTTTACATATGTGTTCTAGACTATTCTCCTTCCTTTCTTTCCCCATCTTTTATACTGATACATAAAATGCATTTTCTCTAAAGCATGAAAATAAAAAAACCCCTTGTACTCATCGTTATGCATCACACCAATTTCACAACTGGCCTATTTTAAACTTGTTTGAGCATGTAGATGTTTTAAGAACTGCATTTTATAAGACCTTCAAACCTAGTTTTGACACGAAGGGCATTTTTGGTGTCTGTGAATGGGAGAGAAAAGTTTCATTGTAGTCTTCCTATGATACAGCTCAGCACCATTTGTTAAACAATACCTACAAAATTATTCAAATTATGGATTTTTATACTCCACAATACTTTTACACATTAATCTAGGTATCTTGTCAGACCAAAGATCAGTGAAGTGCTCTGATATTATCACTCAATTTTCCAGTGAAACCAATGTATCATACACTTATGACAAAAATACCTGTATATTTAAGTCATTATTGCACATTTATTACATAATGTATTCTTCCTAAACATCTCAGAAGTGATGTCGATTTTTATGTCCAGAAGATACTGTTAGTGGCAATGTCACTGATGACAGTGAAGATACTTCCCAATATAGACTATGAGACAGAAAAAGTCTGTAGAGGATAACCATGGAGATGCACTGACAGAGGATAACACCTATGGTAATAATCTAGAGACAAGAAAAGAGAGAAAGAGAAATAGTAAGTGAAAAAAACCCCTCTCACTAAACAAGCCAGAATAAGTTTCTATTAGCACGAGTGCCTGAGGTTTAACTTTAAACCTTTTAATACTCTTGCAGTTACATAAGATTTGAACATGCATCTTAAGTTCAGGAATCAGACTCTCACACCTGGGTGTTTTTAAATCAGTAGATAGCCCTGGGCAAGTCACATAACCCTTCTGGCAGTCTCTGTTCTGGGGAATTTCAGACTTGCAATTCACCACCCATGCAGTTTCACAAGAAGAGGTGATGTTTAGATATTCTATTCTTACAACAAACAGAGTGGGGGGGAAAAAAAAAAGCTCAGAAACACTTTGGACTAGAACAGTCATGGAGCTGAGGATAATGATTTATCAATCTCACTTAGTCAGACCTCTTTCAGTTCAAGCCTCTTCATCTGTAAAAGCTGTGTAAGGCTGTATTTATCAAATGCCTCAAGGTGTAACTATTGTTTCTGAGAAAGCACAAGTCTTCAGTTTATGTACAGGCAGTCTTTTAAAATACATGTTTTTCTTAAATAAACATGGTATTTATTGATCATGCATTTCTTTATTGTATTGAAGTGTATTTGAAGAAGCAAACAGAGCTGAACTATCATAGTGTAGGAACTGCAGCTGCACATAATGGTTAAACTTGCTCAAATGCAAGAGTAGAGCAATTCTAGTCTTCCTTCAGTAAGCTTAAAATACTGCAAAAATACTATTTTACTGATTCCACCTCTAGAGACTGTCCTCCTGCCCTAAGGATGCAAGCAAAACAAAAAGTCTCTTCATTAGTAACTCTAGAGGAATCAATTTTTTTCTGCCTAGATATTTTTTCTTCTTGTAAATCAAACACAGTATTTAATTGATTATATATATTTAATGAAACCATTTTCTTTCCCTTACATATCCTCTACACAAATAAAAGCTCAATTTCTGAATACATTTGCATACAAACGCACAGACGGTTATAAGCCCAAGGAAAAGAAGCAAACCCCAGGCTGGAATGAGGTAGTCGATCACCTGAGAATAGTGGTGCACTTCACCTGAACATGGCAGGCTCCATGCACGGAGTTCTCCAGTTCCCAGTATATTTAAGCAACCGAGAAACTCAGTGAGTCCACCTTTGTTTTTAACTGTTTGGAGCTTACAAACCAAACAACATATTTGGGCAGACTTCTTGATCTAAAGAATACAGTTCAGCTACAGGTTCCCTGACCTATTTAGCCACATAAAGCTTTTAAAGGATGAAGACTAAAAAGCAAACAACAAAAAAAATATCCACTGATTTATCTTTCTACTCCCTTTGTTAAAAGAATCCCCAAGGTGTTTTTAATTAAAAGCAAACAAGCAAACAATAAAACAAAACACCCCCTCCACATTTTCCTTTGACTTAACAATCTCTCCCTCTCCCTCCCTTAACCTAGAAATGATTACCCTTAGATGATTCAAGCCCTGTATGCCTTTGTAAAATATGACTCACATTAGCATCAATGAGAGCTGTGTGACTAAGACTTTTCAAGTTGCTTTGGGGTCATAAGATTAACAGCCTAAGAGCATGAGTTTGCTAACAAACATTAAACATGAAGAACAACTACTATTCAAATTTCATCTCTTTTATCTTGACTGTACATACCTTTTCTCTTTGATATTCTCTGAATATTACAGCAATGGTTGCAAGACATGGGTGGCACAAAAACCAGAGAATGCAGGCCTAAAAGAGAAGATGAGTGTAAGTTGTAAAATGACTACATGCCAGCTTAGAAGAAAGAGATGACAGTTACAGGAACTACATTTACATTTCTGTCTATTTTATGAACCCATTGTTTAATTTTCAATCAACATAACGAAAACCACACAATGAAAGGTGGAATTTCTGTTTCAAAAAGCTCTATACTCCTTGTCAAATTAAAATGACTACTCAGAGTATGATGACAGGGTGCAATGTAATCAAATCAGACACTTTAACATTAACTTTCTTATGGAGGAAAAGAGTTTAGTGCTTCAGTCAACTGCATGCCACAACTATATTTAGAGAAGAAGGATCAGTTTGCTTGATGTAACCCATACTTTGGCAAAGGTGATATAGAACTCCCTTTTCAGCGTGCTTCTCTCCACCGTGATAATCTGGTACAGCCCAGCAGCCAGTGACAGAGCTAGGCAGACTCTGAGGCCAATGAGCAGCCCGCTCGCCAAGCCATGGTGCGAGTGGTAGCTGTGGTGATTTGTATCTTCAAACTGCTCCCAAATTAACAAACAGCTCTGAAAAAGAACAACAGCAAAGTACACTTACAGTAAACCAGGTTACACGAAATCTCAGTTAACCTTCCCATCACAGATTAAGTTATTATCTGGTAATGCTCCACTCTACTTGTCAGCCACTGCCACGCTAAGCAAAAAAACCTAAGAAACTCTAGTCTGAACTGCTTTTTGGTGTGACCTATTACTCCAACTGCAACTGGTATGAAAACACTCTCACTTCTCGGATTCTGTAACTTTTAGAAAGCTTGACAAGTTAAAGTTTCCTCTAATTTGGATAGAGGGAATGCAGCACCTTAGAAAAAAATCTAAAATAATCACCCGAACACTCGTTCTACTCTGCAGGAAGACCACTGAAATGATTTCACAGAGCTACAGGGAGGTGTCTCCTTTCACTTGTGATCCACAACCTGTAAAGCTTGTTTCAAAGGCAGGCGACTACGCCTTTTCTTTCAAAATCGTAACAGGATTCACTTTTCTTTTCAAAGATGGGGAAGTAAGAGGGTGGTGCTGCTGCCCCTTTTATACAATAGCCTTAAGGCTCAAGCATTCACCCAGGTTGAACTTGGATCTCCCACAATTCCCTTCTTTGCCTAAAGGATATCCAATTCACATCTCCCACCTCCTTGGAGAGTGCTGCAACTGCCAGGCTATAGGGTGTTCTTGGGTGGGCCACTCTCCACCCCTTCTATTGAAGCTGTGCCATTGTGGAGAAAAGAATTCAACATCAGCTAGGTCAGAAACTGTGAGCGAGCCTGACTCTGCAAGCACCTGGCTCAGAAACCTCCTGGGGTCTAGGAAAGGGAGTGCCACGGGTTCCAAATGCCATTCCAACATCTGGCCAAACACTCTAGCCAACAGATAACTACACATAAGATAGTAAGCCCCTCCTTAACTCCCAGTGTTGTATCTGTCTGCTGCAGAATCCAATTTTGTAGGAACACTGTGAGAAACATTATTGATATTCTCCAATGAAAAACAGACTAACAAGTGCCTAGTTTCTGAATCTTAGTTGTGAAGTAGGCAGGCGCCAACCAGTTGCATTAAAAAATCTGTCTTGCTGAAGAACACCTTTTCAAGACTTTGGGAATGCTAACATTATAAATTAGAATACACATAAAGTTTAGACTCTCAGAGCATCATGTAGCAGCTGAATGGCATTTTAGAACTTGAATATACACTGGAATCCAGTCCACCTACTACACATATCTAACTTGCACTGAGGCTTCAGGTGCCTAATAAAGCAGGTTTTCTGAAGAAAGGTAGGCAAATTTGATTTATGACTGAAGTAGCTCTGAAAGCCTTCAGAAGCAGACATTGTATGGCTCAATTTAGAAATATAAATTAGTCAGATTTCTTTCTGAACACATTCAAAGGGTTTCTCACTACATAAATACAAAAAGGTTACTAATATTAACTTCTTAAAAATGTGTAATCCACCTGTGCCTTCCAAAGGTGGGTGTCCTTGAGTCTCATCAGTCAAGTATTAGAATAATTTTTGCTTACAGTATCCTCAGAGAGTACTCTTGTGCTTTCCCCCTCCCTTACCTAGAGGGGACACAGCCCTGTCATTTCAGCTGCTGTCATTTCAGCCACTCCTGAACTACCTGGATGGAAAATGGAAGGATGGGAGAGGGACAGACGTAAAGTATGTGTGTCTTCAACAACACGGATTACTAGCAAACAATCTGACCAACAGGCTTCAAATGTTCTCACCATAATACTCAGAAACAGAGTAATTTCAAGCAAACATCTTCAAACGATCAAATTACTTGACTGAGAATTCTGTCAAGGACTAAGACTAAACTGCTTTCAAATCCCTGAGATACAGCACAGTGTTTGGTAACGTTGTGTCTAGCACAACGTTGTGTCTAGTTTTGGCATGAAATTGATGAATTCCAATCACAGAAGTTATTTCAGTCCAGTTAGAACATGTTTAGACAACAAACAAGGGTTCTACCAGTTACAGGATCACTGCAGTCTTGTAAGCATTTCCCCTTTTGATATTTACATTTGGGAACAGCAGAAGTATTTAACTTACCTGGACTGTACACATTCTGCTTGAGAAAAGAAAAGACCCCCCAAACCTCTGTAACAGAATCTTCCTGACTCTAGCAAGGTTTTGGGGGGGAAGACATATAGACTGATGGAGATAGAACTGTGATACTGCTCTAAGAAGAAAATATCCCTGGGATCTACCTTACCTTAAAAACCAGAGCTCATGAAGGCCTACGTTTTCCTTAGTCTACACCAAGAGTAACAGCAAAGAAGGAAGCCACTTTCATGAGAAGATGACAAAGAGCTAGAGTAAAGGAATCATGAGAACAAAGCCCAAACTCTCATAGGATAATAGTGTCTGACAGCAGAGTGTGTTCTGGACTAGCCCTTTAAAGAGTGTAAACAACACAACATCAGTTGATCAAAGGCTGTGTATGGTGACAGGAATGTGAGATCACATGAGTCCAGTTTCCTTCAGGTTCATTAGCTTATTCCAAAATAAGCGAAGGCAGAGGTGTTACAGGCAGAGATGGAACTCTCAGTGCAACACAGTGTAAACATGGACACGGTGAAGGTATCATTGCCCTTCCTATGAGCTGGGGCTGTTCTCACTCACCTGGGAAAAGCAGGATCCCATAAACGAGAAATCTGTGCTATCGAGTGTATCTAGGTAAAAATGGATTAGGCAATCTGTTCTCAGTGAAGAAGAGCTTTCATAGACAAGCATGATGCTGAAGATAAAATCTCTTTAGTTGTGGAATATAAAAAAAAATAATTAAAATTTGGTTGAGAAATCAAGGTCAAGGAACCCTGAAGTCCCTTACCTTGACCACAGAAAGGCAAGTATCGGCTCACTAAGCTGCAATATCAGGAACAAACTGAAAAACACCAGACATCGACCTGCTGAAGTAGACATCAGAGACATCTTTTTGTTGGCAGTGAGCAAAATCATGTTTGAGCTCTGAGAAGAAATCAAGGGGGACAACTCTAATTGCTATCCAGAAGAACAACTGTGCTTAGGTTGGAGACAAAAGAACCAGCTGCGAGAGGTAGCTGAAGAGGCGACTCACACTAGCTGTGTCCAACTGCTTCTTTGTAAGGTGGAACACAATGACCATCCCCTTGTTTACATAATACACTGTTCAAAATGCTTCACTTTACCTGTACATAAACCTGACCTATCCTGGCTCACAGCAGACACCAACCACTGACCAGTACTGGCCTTCCTCTTCAAATACTAGAGGAATGATGGCCATGGATATCATCCTGATGTTCCAGATATACAAGCTGAACCTCCACATCCATATGAAGAAGAACCAGACACTCTTCCTTTATGTCATGAGGAAACAATTATGGTAAAACTCCTCCTTCCCTTCACTATGCCAACACTGAATTTATGACAAGTGAAGATAACCTATCAATCTCCAGCAGAGACAGGTTCTCATGGGACAGATCACCCCTGAGAGGCAAGGGGAAGGGGGAAGCAAAAGGGAAATCAGAAGCAGCAGCAAGGCAAACTAGCTGTTTCTAACCATATCTAGTTCTCAGGTATCTGATATCACACAATGCCAGCACAGCAAAAAAGGGTTTAGATCTCAGGTCAGAGGCAGAGCTCACTCTGAGCACACCTGAAGAACCCCTGTGTAGGGTGATGTCTAATGCAGTAAGATTCTCTGTCATTTTGATCAGGTTCAGAGCAATCAGCTATCTTTCCAGAATCACTGCCTCCAGTCTGGTCAGTCCTGAAAGCTGAAACTGCTCAGGTCTATGTGATGGAAAGGGCCTGCCATCAATAAAGTTCTGCACAAGGTTTGTGCCTCAGCAGCAGAAAGCGGAATTTTTAATGAATGCACAGCAGTCTGGGCAGTTTTTGTTCTGTGACTGAAATAAAGAACAAATTAAGGCAAAGGGAGATGCTAAATGGAGACTTGTCCCTCCTCTGAGATGTTACCTCTTTGCAGCTGTAAAGACCACAAGACATTGGCTGACTAGAAGGATGCGTCCACCCTACGCTGAAGGTAACTCAAAACCATAGCCCAGGAAATTGCTAGTGCTTCTGAAAGAACAAAAAGAAAAAATCCATAGCATCGGTACAAAGAGGAGAAAAACCCCTGAAATTTTGCTGAGTAATTTGAACTAGTAGTAGGCCACCAGGCTCAGACAGTATGCCAGTCAAAACTGCATTTAAGTTGAAGAATAACATGTTTTCTCAGGCTGTCCACTTTCTTGACTTCCCTGAAGATGAGATGAGGACAGGTACAGGAGAATGTCAATAAAACTTAACATGGTGCAATCTCTATCTGCTGCACTAGGGTAATGCACATGGTTTCCAGCAGCTTCCACAGCAAGTCCTCAGAATGTCTCTGATTATCCACATAAAGTCTGTCCAATCTCTGGCATAGGAGGAAGCTGGCTCTAACCATAAGAATCTCTGGGAAAGACCAGAACAGGAAGAAGGTTATTCTAGGTTTTTAGTCATTGAAAGTGCCCAGTGATTGATTACAGCAGGCCAAACACCCATGTCAACCTCGACAGACCAGTGAACAACTGACTAATCCACAGACGAACTCTTGAACTCACCACCTTCAATAGAGGCGATACAGTCTAAATCCTGTTTCCCTGAGCTCAACAGCAGGCTCTGTATTCAGCAGAACAAATCCAGCAGAAGGTGTATTTCGTATGTACTGAACCATGAGATGGAAAATATCCTCTCCAGAAGGGCAGGGATACTCTTGGTGTGAGGGAACTTTTGCTGGAGACAGTAGACACTGATGTGGGGGTGCAAAACTACCCAGGCAATGATATATTCCAATATTCATTTTCTGTTCCTACAAGACTCCTGCCGAACCTGACATTCCCAATGGTACCAGGAGGAGATGTGGTAGAGCTGTGCCTTACTGGTGAAAAGTAAGATAAACAACTTTGTGCTAATGCTCCAGTGCAGCTCCAAGAGCCAAAAGATGTGTAATGCACCAGTCTTGGGGGAAGCAGCATACATGTATGATGCCTGCCCCACTTTTACCATAAGTAACAACCAAAATAAAATCGAGCTGATTATACTGAGTGTCTTTTCTATGTATAGTAAAAGGAAACAACAACAAAAAACTTTCCAGTCTCAAGTGGCAGAGTACTAACACACCCCTACATATGCATAAGCGCAGAGGCATGAATGAAATTAAATACTTTAGAAGTCTTCTTTACTACCAGCATGTAAAACTTCTGGTGCTAGATAGATTCATTCCACCTTACTTTGACACCCATCTTTAAATTTCAACAGTCCCATTGACCTTAATAACCTTTGGTTTATATTCTTAATTAGCAAGAAATGTCAGCTCCCAGCTACTCTTAATGTTCTACAAGTCCACTTATTTAGTTTAGAAGCAGCACTAATTACAGATACTACCCAAATGGCACAAAAATCTTCAGTATAATCTCTTCCTCATTACTGTCTCCAGTTTCTCCCTGCTCTTCTCTTTCTCAATGGTTTTCAGATTCTCTTGTCTTTATGATGCGATTTAAAAAAATTTGTTTACAAAAGGCACCACCAGGGTTGAATGATTTCCATTACAATTTACTTTTAAGTTACTGGTTTACTTAACTTTCTAATTTATACTAATGGAAAATATTTGAATGAAATTATGTGTCAGACCATTTGTATATTTGCAAGACCAATCCTGCACATGAACCTTTCAAGAATTCCCTTATATTGATTGAAAGGACCATTAGACATTCTATTTGAGTGCTTCCAAAAGGAGGGCTCTGATGATTTCCTTTTTTTTCATGACAAAGACTTTGTCACAGCAGCTTATTCTTGTCTTTCCTCCCAAGCTGCTGGTTGTCAATCTGCATAATGTAGTTCACAATGCCTCAGTTGTACTGATAACAACTACTTATAGGACCACATTACAAATCACATCAATAAAATGACTGTGCAAAAAATTTTTTCTTTACTTTTTTTTTCAGTCTAGATTGTTCCATTAATCTGGTTCACAGTACAATGCTACAAACAATTGGCACAACCAGGGGTTTGGAAACTGTGGGAACTTCTTAAGTGGTTTTACTGCTAGACAAAAACATACTGTGGAGCTACACCTTAAATTGTTAAAGTAAAGAGAAGGTGGTGTTACCTATTAGACATACTGGGTGCACATTATGCTGTGGGCTTTTTTCCAGTCTTGATACTCCCTCCCTCATAAAATTAAAATATTGAAATTATTTGGTTCACAGTTCTGTCATACTTAATAGCAGCTGTACACTTCAGTGTAAGAATGAATATGAAATACAAACCTGTGTAACAACAACTACTACAGCAATGCCAGTAGATGTTGGACTGGAATCCCACTGAAGAGGTCTGCCATGAGATTTCTTCATTCTACCTATTGTCCAACCCATACACAGACTCAACAATAAATACAGCATTTGTATCTGTGAGACTATGTCACACACTATTGAAAACAAAAGAAAAAATGAATAAAATTACAACCAAAAAAAGTTTTGTTTTTTTTCCTATAGCAAAGAGAAATATTCTATATACCCACAAATTAAGAATGGATGCTTATGCCTCTGTATCACCTTTTAATTTTGAGGAGTTAGATTAGCTGAGGTTGCTTTGCCACAAAATGTGGTTATTTTGTGGAGTTTTCACTGACCAAACAGATCACTATCAGCTTTCCCCCAGTTATGCTGCAATTCTGCAAGACCACGGGCACAGTGCCACATCTTTTTAAATCCCACTCTTGTGTCAGAGTAGTCTGGGCTCAGGAGTCCATCTGCATAAATAAACTTATAAATGCTAAAGAACTAAAATCATATGTATGTTAATCATAGTGCAAATATGAAACATGATGAAATGAACTTCTTTCTTCGCTCTGAAGAACTGTTTTTCAAAAATCAGATAGTTACATTGTACTTTAAATTAATTGCACTTTGTCTTGAGGATGTAGTAGCTTCCAGAAGAAAGCACAAATATTTAGGACAAATTCCACTCTGAGATATTTAAAGGGGAAAATATAATGAATAACCCTAACACAAACTTCATTTAGATCAACAACTTGTCTGTATTTCATTTTATTAAATGCAAAGTACCTTTGCCTCATTTTGCTATGTCCATTTTTACTTCTGTTAGGGAGCAATTAACACATACTCCATGAAGTTACATTCTTAATCAGTGTCTCAAACTTGTGTTTGAAGCTGCATCAGAATAAAGAAAACTTCAAGCTGGAATATATTAAAGTCTTTATTTGTAGCCTTGCTGCAGCACTATTGACAGTAGAAAAACCTGACAATTTCTTTCTGGGTGATTGTTAGCTTTAGACTGGTGAGTTTTTGACTTAATGAGTAATTTTAAAGTTGGGGTTGGGATCTGACTCATTGTAATGGCGTAGCAGAGACATAAAAGAAAAATTGATTCTTACACTATATAAATTGTAAATTTGGTTCAGAAACTAGAGATTGGGCATTACACACAGCAATGCCTTCTTTTTCGCTTCATTAATATTTTCGTTCAATTAAATTTGTTCCTTATTTGTAATTTTCTGTCACAGAAAAGTAAAGCTCTACTTTTATACAACTGGACTCTATTAAAAAAGATAGATATCACATCTACTAAAAATACTGGCACAGAAAATGTTGCCATTATACAGAAATTATTATGGATAGAAGGCAAGTGTGTCAAAAGAAGATCCTCTACCATATTTCCCTGACACTCAGCAATACTAGCAAACTAGAGGTATAAAAGAGACTTCAAAATGTAATTCCTGGTTATTCTCAGAGTTTATATGCTTAAAAGCTTCTTAATGTATTAAGACACCTCTGATGTTTAAGATCTGTCAAGAGCTTTTAGTAAATACAAACTTGATCATTCTTTAATAAAATGAACCAGCACTGATTTTGGGAAAAAAAATCATCACGGAATTACTTTCCAATGCTACCTATGGAGAGACAGTACTCACTAGAAAAAGAATTGTACATGAACCAAAGGCATGCCAAACCAGTCTCACAAATCCAAACTAGAAAAATGAATGAATAAATCTGTGTGTTCTAGGGAGCATTTTATTTTCTGTCACTCCTTGAGATAACCTGCCCTATAAGGTATACCCAGACATCATCTCTCAATCATATCTTGGATATAGATACTGCTCTGCTTCAGTGTGGTAACAATTCAAGTGGATTCCCAGATAAATTCGTGTAAGACAAAAATCTACAACCAGCTTCAATCTTTGACATCCCATACATCTTGCTAGACAGAAACAAGGGTGAGAAAAATTTTAAGGATTACAATAATCCCACAATATTCAGGGTCAGCATAAAGTCACGTTACTGAGCTGATAGCATAATTGTCTGATTTCATTGCAATTCATCTTTTTTGACTATTCAACGGATATAATAATAGTCTTTGACTTTTCACATTTCATTCTTACACAAAGTTAAAAAACACCACTTGCAATGCTTCTGAGTGCCAGCATTATTTGTGTGATTTACGTGATTAGCTTAGGTGGTTAATTAGACTGAGGATCAGGTCTTTATACGTGGTAAAGACTAAATTCTATCAGGAAAAGTATAATTGCTTGAGATAGTATCTGAACAGGTTTTTAGAAAGTTATTCTGGCCACACTGCAATTATTAGAAATTTTAAATTTTGACATTTATTTTTAACTCAGATTTCTGTTGCTATATAGGAAAAATGGTACACCTTCCACCTTCAAACTATACCACTTGCCATCAGCCATTCTTCAGAATTGGAATTGCCACTGAAGCTTTCCACATTTCTATTACTTCTGCTCTTTTACTGTTTTGGAAACCATCAGCTTCAGAGAGAGTAAGAAAGGCAAACTTTCTTAGCTGAATTGATAAAAAATAATATTAATTATAACCTTGATTTATCTAAATAAAAGTGGGCTTTTGACTACAACACATACACAAAAAAAAAATCTAACATGCAGCTATCCTCTCTGAAGTTCTGCCTGAATAGTTAACACTGGGGAGGAGTTATGACTACGTCTATATTCTTCATTTAATTTCATTTCGTGAGATGAGAAGGAACATTTAATAGTACAGTTGCTTGAGAGGCTGCAAGGAGCTGCCAGCTCAAATGGTTAAAACAAGAAAGAGGCAATTATTGTGGTGCCAGGTGCCATCAAGAGGCTGGTAATTCCAACTGCAGCCTTCTAAATGAACTCTACAAAGGGAAATACTTTTCTGTATAGGTTGTTACTCCCCAACACTACCAAAGTACTACTTTCTTGGGGTGCTTCAAGCCAGTCAAAAGGAAATGTATTTGCTTGGAAAGAACCCCCAGTTCTTTAAATGTGAACTGCAGAAAAAAATCCCCAAGCTACCCAACAACAATGCTTAACCCTGAAGAATGGAACAAGATTATGTTAGTGCATTTTGGAAAGGGATGCAATAGGAATTTGGTTCCAGTGAGAATTCAGAATACCTACACAGAGTGGAGAAAAATGCTTTGTTAGCATCAAACCTTCACATAAGCATTTTTTTGTATCATGCTAATCATATGATTTGCTCTGTAAAATACTATTTCATTTAAAAATTGTTAAATTTGTTAGTGAAATGACAAACTGACAAACTATAAAACATGTTTAAGTTTCCTAAAAAGCTTGGCTTTCTAGATCTAACTCCACAAAACTCTTCAACTTATTGAAAGATTTACTCAGGTGATAGGCATGTCTAAGTGTTTGTAGCAAGAAATCCTAAGACAAAAAAATCCTTTGAAAAATCCTAAACAATATCATAGTTGTATAACTTCAACAGAGTTACTGTAAACACCTAAACCCTTTTTTTTTTTCCCTGGAGAAGCAATTTTTAGTATTTTATATTAAAAATCCAATTATGTGATCCAAGATCATAGTATAGCTCAGCAACAGCATTTGCTAATGTATTATACAGATTCATGGGTAGGAATATGTAAGAAACAGGACACAAGCATACTCACATTCTGCCAGACTTCCCATAAAAGGAGCACCTATCCCATCTCTAGAATAACTGAAAAAAGAATAAAAAGATTGTATTTTTAAGTGAGTGTGTCTTAAATGGGTGTTCTCTCTTAGAAGGACATTTAGGCAATGATGCAGTTCAAAGGTCAGTCCTATGTTTTGCCACAATCCATCCCAGGCAAAATCAGGTACTGATCTTTACAACACATTGTTCTTCAAATCTAAAGACTGAAAGCAAAAAAGGAACAAGGGTACCTTGAGAAATGCAGGTAGTTGGCAAAAGCTGAACCAGCCTGCAACAGTAATGCAGTTGTCAACACCTTTAATACACCATGCATAGGTCCACGCTTCCTAATTGTTTGCCATAGGGATTGTGCATATATGCAAGCAGTTATGAAATATGCTAGGACAAGCAGGAAAAAGAATTCATGTAATCCTGTGGGGAAAAAAAAAAGAAATACAGCTTATGAAGAAACATTGCTACTAGCAGCAAATAACTAAAACAAAACAGCAGGGTTTTTTAAATAAAATCATTGGGAAATACTTAGCAACTGTTACCCAAAAATGGTAGTACAGACAAAATGTCTAAATTCTAGTCAATTTTATCCAAGAAAATCGGTGAATTTTATCAGAGAACCAATTATTCTTTGACCTGACAAAGTATTTTTTATTCAACAATACCTTTTCTTAGAAGAGAGGTTTGCAGCAATTACCAAACTGTATAGTATAATATGGCACACAGTTTCTTGATACACACAAAACAATTGTAGCCCATTGGATCAGTCAGAAATAAATTTTTAAAGGACTCATTTTAGCTTCTCTGGTTTGTTTGTTTCATTTTGTAACGGCACAATCCGAGGTGAGAAAAACCCAGAACAGACTTCTATTTAATCTTAGTAACCACTGGGTGTCACTCTTCTGCCGCATAAAGCAGCTCAAGAAGCACAGTCGATCAAGTCCGCAAACTTACAGATAAAGAAAAGTAGCACAGAAAACGGTAATTAGTTCTCAGCAAGCTTTTTTCTGCACTTGTCTTAAAAAAAAAAAAATCCCAAAGTTTTTTTTGATTATTTATAAAATAGAAGTCCTCTAATTTTCAGTCTGGCAGTAGTCTGACAAAATGCTCCCCTTAAGACCTGGATCATGGAAATCTTTTCTATTGTCCATAAGCTTTGTAACCCATAAGGAGCTCCAAAAGGGTCAAAGCCAGTGAGATATAAGCAAAAATGGGTAAACAAACATTTCTCACAGAAAACTTATGTTTTCTTTCTTCAACCTTCCTTGAAATCTAGTGGTGCCTACAGAATCAGGTTCTAAAAAATGCTTTTTCTCCAGCAGCAAAATAACTCTATTAAAAGCTTCCAGCCAGCTCCACCCAGAGATTGGGAAGAGCAAGTATACATATTTAAATATCTGAGCTGAAAAACATTAGAACTGGATGAGTTCTGAACAGTAGCTAGCATTGTAACTTCTATGACTGAAATTAAGCATTTTGGACATACACACAGGAAAATGGGAGAAAAAGAGCATAAGGTAATAAAGAGTCTTAAAAAATTCCAGGCCACTCTGCTTCTCTTGTACACCAATACAAAAGCATGATTTATGAATGACAAAAATGGGTGGTTCAGATCAAATCTTTCTTCTTTCTTTCTGCTTCAAAAGATACCCAGTGAAGTTGGCAAGGACTTTGACAGAAGTTATTTCTCACCATGATGACTGAGAACCCTTGGAAAATTCTTTAGGAAAATCAACTAGCTTTTAACAAACACTAAGCGTTTATGATAGAAAGCTCCTTCCAACCATAGACAGAGTGTAGATTATTGGTTTGAGACCAAAAAGGCTTAGGAGAAAGCTGCACTGAACACCAACTATAAAAAATACAGAAGAGTGTAATTTTCAAACTGTCTTCTCTAAGTTTCCTGACTTTCAAGGAACCTAGTTGACAGACAAAATAAAACACTATTTGAAATACCTAACTTCAAAGCTCTTTCAAACGCTGTCTACCTGTTCAGCTGCCTTTAGAAATCCTAGATTCCACTGACACCATATCTTTTGTAGAAGACCCCTACCATATAAAATAACATTACTTGCCAGGGATCAGAAGTCAGGCCTCCTCATCTCTCAAGGCAAACATCTTAATCACAAGGTGACAGCCTCAAGTTCTTTCCTATGCTTTCCTTATTATTCATTTAATGTTTGAGATGTCCTGTGCCAGGCCACAGCCTCAAGTAACTCAAGTGAAGGATGACCTAACTAAAACCTTCTGTAACGATGTAATTTTTAGTTGCCCGCATGAAAGAAGCAAGAAATGAAGCTGGATCTTCTCTCTGATACCCTCTCGTTCTAAGTTTCTATGGAAAAATGGCAAAGAGTATTTCCCAAAGATGCATTAAAAATTAAATTAAACAAGAGAGAGAATGAGAGAGAGATGAAATTCTCCTCAGCTCTTTGAAAACAGACCAGTGCATGTAACTTCAGGATTCATGCAGGTTTTAATCCTGAATCAACAGAGCTGTTCTGCTGCAACTCTGGAAGACATGGCATGTACAGCTCACCTTGCTTCCTACTTGTTAGATCTAAATACATGCACTCAGCACATTTACACACCTCCTTAGCCAGCATGTAAGCTCTTCAGAGTTCTGCTTCCAAGTGCTCAGTCTTCTACAAAATCAATACAGAGCCGATACCTCTCTAGGAGGTCTCTACACCACTTTAGTGGGTCATATGATGCCTTGTAGCTGCTTTGCCCCTTGATTTAGCAATTATTCCTTTAGCTATTACTCCTCTTTGAGAGTAAGTAAATTAACCTAGAATTCACTTTTGAAGACCAAATTCACCAAATAAAAATTGACAAGTTTACAGCACAAAGTTAAAGAGAGAGGTTAAGTCTGATTGTGAGGCTTGAAATCCAGATTATTGTGCTACTTTCTTGCAGATTCTGCTAAATGTTCCAGTGAATATTTCCTTCCTTTCAAAAAGTGAGCTGCCTTTGTTCCCTCTATATCCTCTTGAGACCAAGAGTGACAGCAGGGCATTTGATTCCAGCACAGCAATTAGGCTCACCCTGGGTATGTAGGTTCACTCTGCATAGGAAGGCAGACTTAGCCCACAGGGCCCTTCCCTCACAACAGACCCGGGTGAGGGACACGCTGATGAGGCCTCCCAGGGCAGTGATGCTGCTCACTGCAACAAAGAATACTTTAGGCTAGATTGTCCAAAGCATACAATTTTATGTAGGCGTTTCCTAAACTGCTGTCTTGATTTTTTCTTTGGATGTTTAAAGATTTAAAATTACATTTCCTAATTATGACAAAATCAGGCCTGACAAACCTAATCTACAGCCTGTGACTAGTCACTTATAAAGATCTAAACACTGAACTGAAATTGTATTGGCAAAATGTTTTATTGTGCATGTCCTCATGTTGCACAGAATCAAGTTTCACACAGCTAAGGAATTTCACAAATTAATTAAAATCAGATATTAAGTTTATGTTCAAGTGGAAGATTACAATTTCAACATGTTCAAAATACCTATCAGCAAAGAGTTTAACACTGACTTTCCTTGTGCATCTACACTTCTAGTTAGGCAAGTTTTGGAAAGTCAGTCTAGGGAAAGGAAAGAATTTTTCTGTGATGACAGGAAATGAACTCAAGTTTACTTTTTGTACAAAAACAGAATATGAAATATAAGAGGCTCTGCTATCCATTCCCCATACTTTTCCAAACACATTAAGTACTGATTTGAGTAATCAGATCCTTAACTTACAAATCTAATTTTAAGGAAAAAAATCTTACCAGATTCCCCTGCGCTAAAGTGATCTAATGGATTCCCTTCTGCATCTGGGTTTAGTAAGACCATTTCAAACTGAATATCCTCGGATTCAGAATAATTCTCCTCGCAGGTAAACTTGTCTACATAAAACACATACCATGTTTCCGGATAAGGAATCTGGGACACTGTCAGATTTTGCTCTGTGTGGTTCACAGTCACTTTAGAAGAAAACAAAACAAAAAAACAAAAACAGGAGTAAATACTTGATTAGTTTGGTTTTAGAAAACACATCTTTGCATGAAGATAAAACTTAAATCCACACTATCTTATACAGGTTATAAACAGTAGAAAACAGACTTAGTTTTGAAAGATATCTGTAACACCAGAGACCAGACGTCCAGCTTCATCTTTTGTTTCAAACAGCTGCAGGCAAGGGTTGGTGAGGACACTTCATCCCACCTCTCAGCTCTTAGCTCTGCTGGGAGGGCGCCTTTCTTCCAGAAGCCAGAAAGTGCAGACTGTGTTTCCTCTGCTTAGCACATTTCCATCCTCTAGTTCAGTATTTAGAGGATTAGCTATTCTGTACTACCCACGAGGTACTTCTGCAGCATGAAAAATACCTTTGTGAAATTTATTTTACTCTGTTTTCAAGGAGATCTAGGGCACCAAACAGGAACAGCTACATGTGAGCTCTGTAAACAACAGCATGCATGCTTTAAAGGTGCAAATCAGCATTATTTCACAGGACCTTCCCCAAACTGTAATATACTGAATTTCAGTTGACAGTTAAGGGCTGAAATCATTGTGTAATCAAACTGCATATATCAAATCAGATTACATTTAAAAACAACTATGTAAGATACTCAAGTTTCATCTGCTTGCTATCTTACCACTATTTTTGCCTAAAAACAGTTAACCAAGCACAGTCTCTTCAAAACAGACTCTTGATGCAAATGGAACCTGTGGCTCTCTGTGTTTGGCTGAAACTGCAAGAATTGTAAGCATTGTCACATTGGCTACTGAACTTGAGTGCTAATCAGCTCAACCATTTCTCTGCAGGAGAAATAACAATATCAGATTAATTCACCTTAATAAAGATGACGATGGCTAAGGATGAAGAAAAAGAAAAATTTCATAAAAACCCCACAAAACACATTTCTTTTGTGAAAGGCCTTTTTAAATGAAAAAGCTGCAAACATACAAACCCATTTTCCCTAAATATTTTGTAGACAAAATTTAGAACTAATTTCTAACTCGAAGCCTACCTGTGAAAAACTTCTATGTAATTCAAATAAACTTGTTTCAACTACAAGAAGTTATCTTCTGTTCTCTTAAGGTACGAACTGAACAACACCAGAATCCAGAAGAACTGTACTATATGTGTCTTCGCAGCAATTGTCATGAGGTACAGATTTGGATGACATGCACACCAGAATTTCCTATGGTGCTGAGTCCAAATGAAAGGCAAACTGTGGCTGACAGGAGTGGCTTTACTCCCCATGTCAACTCTCAGCTCAGTTCTGACAATGTGTTATTTGCACCAAGAGTAAGGCTCATACAGAATGAGTTTAATCAGTTTCCTGTCAAATCTGTAAGCTGACTAAGAGGTAGAAAAGTAAACGATTTTGCCCAAGATCAGCAAAGAGATGCAACTCACCCTGTGGTGATGCAACTCCTAAACAGAGGAGAAAACAGTGAGCACACTGATGGGACACTCAGGAATGGCAGACCAACTGCTAGTTATTCCAGCAGCACTTTTGTGCAGCTCTGATGAAGTGTAAGGAAACCAATCCCTAGAAGTGACATCTATGTAAGACTTCATTATGACAAATGTTACAGGAAATCAATCTATTACTCTAGGGATTCTGACTGCACAAAGGAAATGTATTTAAAAGAGAAGCTGTAGTCACTTAAAATAGATTTGAATGAAGCTTCTAATACTAATTCAATTTCTTAAAGGAAGATTTGTGCTTTAAGTACCATTACGATCAACAAATGGTGCAAAAATTATTATTTCAGTCTGTTTGTCTTCTAGTCAGATAACTCAATGTTTCAGTGATTTACTGTTCTTTCACATGTAGATGGGTATTCAAGTTAAGCTTTATCCTGATTAGCTCATCTTTGATACCATATTAAAATTTTTCTAACATGTTTTCTACATCAAAGCATGACAGATTTGTGCTCTCATGAAAATATAATTTTATTTTTGTTTTTAATGCTTTGAAAAATGCCATTTCCATGGAACTGGAGAACAGAAGCCTCCTGACAAGTGAGAAATGTTCCTTTGTAAACAAGAGCCAAAAAGACAGCCTACATATTCTATACTGGTATAACTCTCAGCTCAGATATTAAAAACACTTCAATGTGAGATTTAATGAAGAGTACCAAATTCCAAAAGTAAAGGGTGAAATAGCATTAAGTTATAATAGAGGCAAGTTATAAAGTAAGGCAGAATGATGCAGATTAATCTTCGCAGAAAAGAAAGTATTATGAGGTAGTGAAGGAGAAGGTTTGCAGTACAAAATTATCCTTTTACTTTGTACTTGGGCTACACACTCCCACCTTACAAGCATTTGCTTCAGAAGTTTAGAGGTAACTGCAGCAGGTTCCATCAGTTTGGCTCTAATTTTGTTTTCATTTCACTGCAATAAAAGTCACAATTCAAACTGTACAGATTCTTTAGTTCTTCAGTTTCATAATACCATGGAATTCTTTATAAGTTCTTTCATATACCCAAGATAATCTATTTTATGGAAAATTTGAGATCCAAGAGGAGTTTAAAAAAATCTCTGTACTGAAAGACTAAATGAAAACTTCAGTCAAGCATGTACCCTTTCTGAGTTGTGAACATGTGAAAGCATGAACTAGAACTGGTCATAAAGTTGTTGGCCATTGTTTGTCATCAATTTCATTTTCCAGCAGCATACTAAACCATAACTTGCAAACAAAATCTTCTGAAGTGCTACAAAGAAAGAAATTTTATTTCCTTGTAGTATTTTTCAACTGCAGAAGGCCAAAGTCCTAGTTGATGCAAAGCCCAAATGCACTGAAATGAATATTCTAAACACACAGATAACATAACAGAATTCTAAATACACCAATAACTCTGTAAGGAGAAAAAAAAAGCAGTAACTCACTTGTCAGCTGAGCTTTAGAGAACTTCTCTGTACAGCTGTGATCTTGGATACTGTTCTCCAGCTTCTGCCATTCCTGTGCTTGAAAGAGGTGAAGTCTAGCTGCTTTTGCCACAGCTACTGCTATATTCTTGATTCTGACACACAGAAGAGCATGGTCACCTTGATATTTAAAAAATAAAATCAACTACTCTGTTTTGATGTCAGTTACAAGCAAAAAGATAATGTGGCACAGATTTTTCACTAAGTAGCTGCACTACAGCTTCACATTATTCTTAAATTTTTACCACTACTTCCTAATAAAAGTATTTATGTTTTTTTCAGAAACAATTTCTATCTATCTCATTAGGAAACCAGTGCATGCACAATTCTCTATGATGGTACTTAAACAAACCTTCACCACAGCCCAAGTGTCATTCACCTTCCCTACTACAAACA
The DNA here is from genome assembly GCA_013397915.1 of Daphoenositta chrysoptera. NCBI lineage: Eukaryota > Metazoa > Chordata > Aves > Passeriformes > Daphoenositta > Daphoenositta chrysoptera. The sequence goes on along the minus strand of VZRO01006325.1, from coordinate 1,037,506 downwards.
GTCTTCTCTCCCCTCTTTTTTAAAACAGAGCTCCAGATTACATTCTTTCCCTTCCTCCGTCCCACCCCAAATTTTATTTTTTTAAGTTAAAGACAGTGCCTTAATAGTCTCAATAACTAGTTCAAAGTCTAGTATTTTATGACCTTTGTGGCAGGACTATGAGCATCATAGGGTAGCTCTTAAGTCTAATGTTAGAAGAACTTATGTGAATGGACTTTCATGTTATGGATTGATTAGAGCTAAAATACTTAAGCATAGATGTCAGATGTCAAATTGATGCAAAGAAAATGAAACTTCACAAGTGTTCTCTAATGTGTCAGTCTACCTGTAGAATCATAGAATGGCAGAATGGCCTGGATTGAAGGGACTTGAAAGACTACCTAGTTTCCAACCCCCCTACCATGGACAGGGACACTTTCCACTAGACCAGGTTGCTCAAAGCCCCATCCAGCCTGTCCTTAAACACTTCCAGAGATGGGGCATCTCTAAGAAATCCATTCCAGTACCTCACCACCCTCACAGTAAATATTTTTTTCCTAATATCTAATCTAAACCTACTCTCTTTCAGTCTGAAACCATTCCCCCTTGTTCTGACACTACAGGCTGCATCCTGACACACAGAAATATTTTAGAACTAGCTCATTTGGCAAAATTTATCTTGTCGGAGTAATTCCACGTCATCAAACTTGTTTTCATAATTTCTTTTATATATTGCCATAGACTTCTTTAACCTAAGTGTATCCTAAATTAAAAGTTAGAATTTAGTGTAGCAAAAAAATCAATTGGTACCCCAAGAGCACAAATTCCATACAAATTCAAGCCAGCTTTGAGTTTTTTAATATATTCTTTCACCCCTAGTAGAGGCATCAGCTAGATGTGAATCAATAGACTACTACCAACTTCAGATAAGGAAGGTTTGCCTGATCAGAACCAATTGCAAGACAGGTCCTGCAAAAACTCTCAAATAAGGTGATCTCCTGGGATCTGTAAAATGACCTGTAAAATGTATGAACTACAGTTTAGCTAAGATTCTGAAATATTAACAGAAAGCTCTAAAAAAAGGTTCACTAAGACCCAAAATAGTTGTTGGTATTCATGCAAAAAGAGGAGTATTTCTTATGCAAATATGCAACATCAATTTATAGAATTATATCTGAACATCTACACCACTGATCTTGAATCTTAACAGTCTTTTCTCAGACTTAAACAGTGCACTTTTCCCCTTCAGATCTATTTAGAGCACTTCAACAATTATCTTCTAGGACAGTGATAATTAACAGCTTTCAAGTCACTTCATAAGCTATCTCCACCCTATCTATCATTTCCCATTCAGTGGTGGAAGGTCACGCTCCAACTCTGTTTCGCTTCTGTCACGTTCTCCTGCATCCCGTTAGATTTTGAAGCACAGCGCAGAACTGTTCTGCCCCGGAGCTCAGTGGGAAAGAAAACAGCTTAAGCTACCGAAATGCTGAGCATATAGGAAAAGCAGGCTGACCAGCACAGCCCTGCTGTACACGGCACTTGTCATGGTTACACACGTCTCCTTCTGCAAAGTAAAACATCTCCAGCAAGCACAGTGGACCACTGCTAGGGCTCTCTTTCAGCAGGATAGTAGTCAGGAATTATAACTAAGTAATTATTGACTAACAGTCAGAAATTATTACTAACAAGGAGGTAGAAACACGGGGAAAAAAAAGCCACTGGGAATAACCAGGTGTGAATTTTACATCCTGATGCGCGGCGTCACCAAGACCACACAGCGACGGGGCACAGCGAGGTTAAGCAGCGCTGCCATTTGGTGGAGCTCCCGGAGGGAAGGAGCGGTGCGTGTCGCAGAGAGAACGCCTCTGCCCGGCGCGGACACCGGGCGGGAGCGGCCGCAGCAGGCTCCGGGACACGGGGGCGGCACGGCGCGGCTGCCCCGGGACCCGCGGCGCGGGGCGGCTGCCAGCC
>VZRO01006325.1:975605-1035231 GCA_013397915.1 Daphoenositta chrysoptera | reverse complement strand
CGGGCGCGGGCGGGCGCGCGGGAGAGCCAATGAGGGGGCGCGCCCGCCCCCGGGGGCGCGGCCGAGCGCCAGGCCCCGCCCCCGCGGCGACGTGTCCCGTTGCCGGGTCCGGCCGTAAGTAGGGCGGCCCAGAGTCGTAAAAGAGACGGCTGTCGGTCGCCGCTGAATGCGGAGGCGGAGCCTTGGCCCTTTTCGCACTCCGTGCCCGCGCCGCTGTCGGTGGCCTCCGAGACGGTGACAGCTCCGCTCTTGGGTCCGCGAGGGGAGCGCGGAAGGCGATTTTTCAATGAGCGTCTTGCAGGCTCTGGGGCTCTGCCCCTGAAACCCGCGGGCCCGTGCCGCGCAGGCGCAGCCGCGGGGAGAGGGAGCGAGGGGCCGCTGCCGCCAAGCGCGGACGATGTCGGGGCGGGCGGGCCCCGCGGTGCCGCCGGTGTTCGAGAAGCGGCTCCTGGTGACGGGCGGCGCCGGCTTCATGTGAGTGGGGCTCCCGGCGCCGAGGCGGGCCGCCGGCCTCCTGTCGGGGGCGCGGCTGAGACTTCCCTTGTGCCTGTCCCGGGCCGGTTTCTCCGCGCCGCTGGCTCGGGCCGCGCTCGCTCAGGGGCTGCTGGTGGCTCGCCCATGTCGTGAGCTTTGAGGTGACAAGTGCTGGGGAGCGAGCTGCCGTGCTGCCCCGGCGGCGCGTCGCCTGCGGCCGGCGAGAAGCTGCCCGGTGAAGGAGGGACCGGCCGGCCCGGGCAGTGGGAGGCGGTGCTGGGCTTCAGCCGGGATGGGGCTGCCCAGAGGAGGGCACGGAGCTGCTGAAGGGCCTGGAGAACAAGCCTGATGAGGAGCGGCTGAGGGTGCTGGGGTTGTTTCGCCTGAGCCTCCAAGCAAAACAACCGTATCGCTCTCTGCTACTCTCTGAAGGAGGGGTGTAGCCAGGGNGGGGTTGTTTCGCCTGAGCCTCCAGGCGAAACAACCGTATCGCTCTCTGAAGGAGGGGTGTAGCCCGGTGAGGTTCAGCCTCTTCTCCCAGGCAGCAGATGACAGGAGCAGAGGACACAGTCTTAACCTGCACTGGCGGAGGTTTAGGTTGGACATGAGGAAGAATTTATTCACAGAAAGGATGATTAGGTATTGAAATGGGCTGCCCAGGGAGGTGCAGGAGTCACTGTCCCCGCAGGTGTTCAGGAAATAGCTGTGCGTGGCACTTAGTGCCGTGGTCTAGTTAACAAGGTTGTGTTTGGTCGTAAGCTGGACTCGATGATTGCAGATCTTTTCCAGCCTAATGGATTCTTTGGGTTGGGTGACAGGGCTTCGAGCCAGCTGCTTTTTCCCGTATCAACCCCCCGATTGCTGTGGGCTCAGTTTGAATTAAAGGTCTGGTCCACCTTTAGCTTGAGCCCGTCAGTGTGCTTGGAGTCGGAAGCTGTGACAGGGTTAAATTTCTATGTGTGAATAACCCTTGCTAACCTGAACTCTGAGTGGGCTTTGTGTACACAAAACCGTGCCAAAGAGGCAGTGCCACCTGGTTGTCTGGTTGTCACTTCTTACACCTTGCAGCAGTGTCAGACTTGAGTGATGGGAGTCACTGTTGTGGGTTAGGAGTGTTGACTGGTTCTCCCTGATACCTAATAGGTAAGCTTTAGAGTGCAAAAGTGTTTTAGAATGGCAATTGAATATAGCATATAACAGGGTTTTTTTTTGTGGCTGTGGACAGTGCTGGTTTCTTTTGTTACAGCAAGAATTTTTATTTGGATTTTTAGTTTCTTAACAATATGCACTCATATGTATTAGAATAATGTACTTATATATATATTAGAATAATGTATGGAATATATATTAGAATAATGTTGACATATATTAAAATTTATCTTTGAATTTGTGTTTCACCTGTCTTGAATATATCCCCTTCTTCCCCCAAAGACTTTTGATATTGCTGAACTTATTTGTAATTTGTCATCTCTTTATTACCTTAAAGCCCAGTATATAATTGTAAAATATATTTTTCTTCTGTCCTGCAGCGCTTCACATGTAGTCGTCTCTCTTGTGAAAAACTATCCAAACTATCTGATTATAAATCTCGATAAGGTAATAGCTTGTTTTCTTTCTTGGCATGGACAACTGTTTTAAGTGATTTATAATGCAATCTATAATACATTGAAATTTATAAGGCTTATTTTTAGTTACTGATTTTTGTTTGATTATCCATTTGTTCCTGTGCAAAAAAAAAAAAAAAACAAAAAAACCAGCTTTAAGAGTTTTTGCAGTTAGGATATCTTTTAGAGATTTGTGCTTTTAAAGCTTCACATCGGCTTGCAAAGTAGGTTTTCTTTTGAAATAAGTTCTTTATTCTCAGACTTTCCAGTGGTTGGGTTGGGTTTGAGTTAGCCTTTTTGCTTCCATGAAACCCACTTATTGATGTTGTGTGGTATTTCTCTTTAGCTCGACTACTGTGCAAGCTTGAAGAATCTTGAAACTGTTTCTGGGAAGGAAAACTACAAGTTTATCCAGGTAACAAAGCCTTCTCTTCCACAAAATGTGACTTTTTACAGATTTTTGGTGTACTGCTTCCACAGTTTTGTCTTCAGACTGGAGATGGATTTTGATTTATTGTTCAGGTCAATACTCTGACCTGCTGGGCTTGTATGCTGAGGTTCTTCCTGTCTACAGAAGCCAGTGCTGGTGCTCATCTCTCTGTCTCGGGGTCTGCCCAAGGTTGCAGGACATCTGAGAAATGCATATGGCTCAGTTTTCTGAAACAGCACCTTTGTCAGAGGTAGTAGGTGTAAGCTTGCACTTTTTCTTAGATTCAGGTGAGGTTGAGAGTTGAACTTGCCCTCATCTGTTGGTGACCCCAATGGCTGTTTATGCTGTTGTGAACTTACCTCTTTATTTCAGTAAGGGATTATCTCTGAGCTATTGGGATAAAAGTTTGTCTCGGTTTGAGACAAATTAGGAGGAAACGTCCTGAGATGAACGTGTCCTCTAATGGAAGGCAGATTTCAGCAGCGCCTCCACCACAGGTTGGAAAGGAATTTCTTGGAGGAAAGTGGAAAAAAACCTGTTTATTTAACAAGCAGGGTGCACGCAGCCAAAGAAAAAAAATGGATAATGTTAGATAATAAGCCTTCTCATTGTGGAGATGATGGGTGGATTTTTTAGAGTCCTGCTCAGCTTCTGCCGAGGTCCTCCGGAGCCGGGGTGCGGTGTCCCAGGGCCTCCCCTCCCGGCTGTAGCGTGGGCTCCTGGTGACATTCTGGTTTTTCAGACTGGGGCAAAGCTGAATGGTTCCAGAAGAAGAAGCTACAGACACGGGAAAAAATTTCTTGCCTCAGCTAAGAGGCTGGCTAAAAAGCAGGAAGGTGCTCCCTCTGCTCTGCAGCGATGAGAACATAGGGGAGTGTGTGAGTCCTTGAACACAAACCACGCTGAAGAATTTGCCCAGCTTTTATCCCCCCTCTCCTGGGCCAAGCTTAAAGCTGCAGGACCCATTTCTGGGCAATAAGCAGACGATAGGGGAATACAGTATTATCATAAAATCACCCCAAGACAAACTTGCATGACGGTAAAGGGACAACCTGTATGCATTCATGCACGTGTGCAGTCTCAGCATGACCAAAATGGCTTATTTTTCCTAAGGTCTTTGATTGTTTCCAGTGTGCAATATGAAATGTATGAATGCCATATAAAAGTCTTGTTACCTGGATAGATAGTGACGTTTAATTGCTGGGGAGAGCAATTGTCTGCAAGACATCCTTTAAACAGCCAGATCTGTATGTGAAGCAGGGGAACAGTAACTAGGAGTGATGGGGCTATACTGCTTTTGAACAAGGGTAGAAATATTTAGTCACAAAACTTACATCAGTATAAAGAATTCCAACTTTTCACTGTGGTTTTTTTTTTTGTGGTTTGGTGTGTGTGGGTTATTTGTTTGGTTCTGTTTTTGATTTTAGGGACACTTGATCATAGCTTAACATCCAGCTCGTATGCAACCAAGCAGTTTACACTGACAGGAAAAAATGTGCTGGAAAAGATAATCTTCGATGTGCAACCCTTATGACTAGAACTGTAGCATTGGTACTGACCTTAGGAGACAGCAAGAAGGACATACACTCTAGTGGTACTGTAGAAAAGAAGTCTGTTTTGGAAAGTAGAACAGTAAGTTTAGAAAATTTGACACAGGGGTTGTATGAAAGATACATTTTAATCACAATATCTGGTGCTTAATGCTATCAGCATAGATGGACTAAGCTTGAATTTCAGTTTAAAAAAAATTCAATAACTAGCCATTTAGTCCAAAATAATGCCTCTTTTAGAAAAATATATCAATTAAAAAAATAAATCACTGTGATGCCATGATGATTTTTTGCCTTTTCTTTTATACCCCTTTTATATACTTTTTCTATAACTCTTACGTATTCTTAGTGCTTCTAGCCCACATTCTTAGACCTAATATTTTGTTAAGTGAAAAAACTAAACATCTTAGAAACCTTGTAAATAAGAGTCAAAAAGCCCCAGACACCAAAGTCCTCTCTAAAACACATTCTATAAACTAAAATAAACCCATCCAAAGGAAAGTTCCTTGGAACAGAAAGTTCACTCGAGCCTCTCATTAAAAAATCTTTGATAAATATGCTAATTTGTAAAACCTATAATGTTATACCCAATTCATCATGTGTGTGCATTCCAGTGAGCTTTTCAGCACATTCCACCTAAATATAATGCACCTAAAGATCCTTAAAATAAATACCGAAATAAAAACCCCTTTTTGCCTTCTAACCATGTTTAACTCTTAATTTTAAAACCAAGAAAAGGCAACAACCGGAATAAACAGCAAACAGCAAAACCCTTGCAATATATCATCTAATCCCCCCTAGTGGGAATCTGCTTCTTCTTTTGCAGTGCCGCTAGATGTCCCTGTCTGCTTGCAAGACTGGGAACTCTAACTCGCTATGGGAACTTGGCATTTCAGCCTCAGTGTTGGAGCTCCAGAGTATACTTTTCTTGTGTGTATTTTTGGGAACGTTGCTCTTTCTAATGTTAATAGTAATATAAATTCTGAAATAAGTTTTGTTGAGGATTTTTAAAAAAGTGGGTGAAATTTTATGTATGGTCGTATTTTAGACATGGCATTGATAAATGCCCCAGAACTCAGTTGGTAGTGCTGTTTGTATCTTGTGTTCCCTTTGTAATGGTTTCTTATATGACACTTGGTATAAATGGAAACTGACTATGTTCTATCATAAATAATTTGCTATTTTTTTTTTTTCTGTTTAGGGAGATATTTGTGAACCTGATTTTATAAAGCAGCTCTTCGAAACTGAGAAAATAGATATAGTCCTTCATTTTGCAGCCCAAACACATGTAGGTGAGCATTGCTGCATGTTTTGGTGTTGTTTTTCATGGTTATACCTGCTTGAAATATATTCCAGTACACTTCTTGTGTTTTCCCTTCATAAAACCAAGGATCCAATTTGTCTCTACATATCACGTGACTGAAAGTCTCGTGGCCTTTTTAACTTAGAGGGATTCACAGCCTTGATTTAAAAAGTGCTTCATCTAACTTGTCTTGTTTTCATTGCACATGAATGGTACAGTACCTTTTTTGTTTGCATTACATTTTTAAATTCCATCTGGATTCACATGTAGCTGACAGTGTACTGAGGGAGTCATAAAGACAGTGGAGAGGGGCTTTGTACATAGTCTGAAGTTTTTACTTAATTAGCTCCAATGTCACATGAAAAAACAGTGTGAAAGCAGAAGGATTAGGCATAAGTCCCGTTGGAATCTTGTCTCGGTGCTAAAAAGAGAGAATGAATTACAAAGTTCCTATTTCAGATGGCTGCTTTTCAGTATCACTTTTAATAAGAACAATCATCTCCATACTCCTTCCGTCATGGGACGAAATCCTCAAAGAATTCTCCTGGAAAATACTTCTTGAAATTGTCAGATTCGATAGGCACAAAGTCATTAGGTCAGTGGAACAGTTGTAAGAATCAAAACAGCTGCTCATGAGTTGATAGTCATAGGTCCATATTACTGCATCTTGCAACTGTCTTTGAATGACACTTTCTTTACTGTGCTTAGCCTTTCCTACTGAGATGGGAAGTAGTTACACTGCCACTTAAATAAAGTTAGATAATGCTAGTTTAGATTAAAAAGTCCATAGCCAACAAGCTTTTGGTCCTTATTCCAGCCTCTTGTTGAGAACAAGGATTTTTGTCTTCAGGTAAGTGTAGAAGGTGCTTTCATTTAGTAAGGGCATTGCTATCTGACAGGTTTGTGTTTGCAGCCTCCAAGTGGAACCTGTAACCCTGTCTTGTCTAAATTTAATCAGAATTGTCTGAATTTTTTAATGTAGATCTTTCATTTTGGCGTGCCCTGGAATTCACCTACGTGAATGTTTATGGCACCAATGTGCTGGTTGCTGCTGCCCATGAAGCCAATGTGGAGAAGTTTGTCTACGTTAGTACAGATGAAGTATATGGAGGTGGCACTGATGAGGTGAGTTTGAAAATGCATGAGGATTTTTGTAGTTTACCTGCTTTTAATAATGAAAACAAAGCTGAGTCTAACTTTCCTTGGCCTCTGTAAATGTTTGACTTTAAGTAAGCACTGGTTGCTTCTGGAAAGCTGAGTATCAAAATTGTCCTGATTTTTTTTTTTTGGTAGTATGTTTTATATTGCATGCTTATTGTCTAAAGCAGTGAGGTTGGGGCCATTAATGGTGTCACTGCTCCTCAGAGATACTATCAAAGGAGGGTATTATACAGGTTTTGTCCTGGAGCATTCATGAGACCTCAGTAACATACACAGCTTGACAGGCAGGGAACTGCTTTATATTCTAGCTAAAATACTAACAGAACTGTAGGTAGTGACAGTTCAAACAGGAAACAATTCCTGTATTCCTGTAATAAATATTCAGGTGTTTCTTGTTGTTCTGAGGAGATCTTTGATTTTTGACAATTCATACCTTACCTTAATTCAGGAAATGTGATTTATCTCAGTAAAAAGACAAGTTATGCATGTTCATCTTTTTAAAGGCATAAATAACAGTCAAGGAGCCTTTTGCCATAGTCCATGAAAATACTAATGTATTTCAGAAGAGTTCTATGCACTTTCTTATTATCGCAATGTCTTTATCAGTGCCTTCAACACAACTTCCATCTGTAGGCTTTTATGATACCCAAGGATGATATTTTCTTGAGTTTGGACCTGTGGCTTGGCTGATATCTTCAAGCAAAATTTTTTTGTCTCTGGGCCTTGAAAAGAGAACTTTAATGTGTTTTTTCTTCTGTTTGTGAATCACACTTGAAGTTCTCGTAGAGGTTTTTTTCTTTTTTTTTCAGGGGAGGAAGGCCACTTAATTTCAGAGGCAAAGGTAAGACAAGAACAGTGAGTGTTTTAATCACATTAAGGTGATTGCTACCAATTGCACCTTGTGTGGTATTTGGTTTGTTTTTTTCTCCCTTCAAGTGAGAAGTAGATTAAAGTGTCAGGATAGCCTGGAAGATACCTGTTCTGGAACTGGTTAGAATTGTTGAAGCCTTGCTTTAGAGGTTTTTGGGTTGCAATTCTACATTTTTTACAGAAATAAAGTTACAGAAAAATTTAAGAAAAGACCCCTTTTTTTTAGGACTGAAAGGTCAATTTGCTAGTGGTGGTCCAAGGGTTCTCTGAGGCAATATGAGCCTGAAAAGGATTGAGCCTTCCTGTAGAAACAGCGATTATTTTATAAAATATAAATCTGAGCACCTGCTACTGTGAGGTAACTCTGCTAGAAGTATAAAAATATTACTACTGGTCGTGTGTCTGCCTCTTATGTTCAATAAATAGGCTGTCTTTTGTTATGGTCTGCTGTAAGGGGACTTTGTCAGACTGATGTGCTTGGATATTTAGGGATTTTTATTTATTTTGTAACTTCGAGGCTTATCTTGGCAAAAGAAATTGAGTAATGCAAACTTTTCTTTTCATATTAGGAATTTGATGAATCCTCACCAAAACGTCCGACAAATCCCTATGCCTCCTCTAAAGCAGCTGCAGAGTGTTTTGTTCAGTCTTACTGGGAAAGGTACCAAGTAAGTCCATGGAAGCTTCAAAAACTCTGAAGCCTGTAATTAAATGTCTGTATTATGTATGTAAGAGTATACAAGAAAAATCAGTACTAGTCCATACAGTGCCACCTCTTTCCTTATTGTAAGTCTTATAGTTTGGATGTGTTAGAGAATCTCCATCAATAAGTGGTGAGAATACACTGCAAGACAGTGGGGACAGGTTAGATGTTTTTAATTTTTGTTTTTTAAATCTGAACTGTAATATCTAAAAATGTGTTTTGATAAAATGGTGAAGAGAACATTAGGAACTTAAAACCAATACTAAGCTTGAAGGAAGTACAAAAACATACATATACAGAAGCAGAATACACAGAAGCAGAACATGCATAATTCAAATTGTATTAAGACTAGGCTTATAGTTAAAGCAAAAAAAAGAAAAAAGAAAAAGTCCTATTAGATTTGTTTAGGCAAACACATTTGGTATTTTGAATACTATAGACTTCTATTCTTGATATACAATGTTTTTGATAAAAAGTGGACAAGAATAGGATGTTAATAACCTGTGAAACATTGGAATAAATAGGAGTAAGCCAGTCTTCATTCAGCCAGATATAAATATGCAATGGCCTGTGGTGGTTCCAGAGCAAGAGGGATTTCAAACATTTGTCACTTGTGGTGGTCCTAACAGGCTGAGAAGGCTGGAGGCCCTTGCCTGTTTGACAGAAATACAGATAGCTTAATCCAGTAATGTATTGTAAGGGCTTGCAGTTTTTTTGAATAAGCACTGTGCATGTGTCAGTTTGTTATTGATCAGCAGAAAGCCTACGGATTTTTACTGATACATGCTTTCCTATGTAATCACATGTATGTTTAATGCTCTCCAGTTTCCAGTTGTCATCACAAGGAGCAGTAATGTTTACGGACCACATCAGTATCCAGAAAAAGTAAGTTAAACTGTGGTTTACTCTGAGCTTCAGTGTACCATAATTCAGGGTTGCACTGAAGTTACTTTTTTTCATGTGCATGGGATGACTTTTGAAAAAAGCACTCTTGCAATTAACATCTGATTATATATTGTGAGCTCACACTAACCTGTCCTACCCTGAACACGTATTTTTTGATTGTTGATAAAACTTCAATTAGAGACTTGTAGTTTAAATATATTTTATGACAGCAACTTTGTTTTGTAGTTTTTCTGTTTTTCAGAGGATATTTTGACAGAGTTCCCCTACAAATTACATTAACTCATGTCATGCTCTGTAGTTGTGAGTGTTTAATAACTAAGGGAAACATTTCAAAAAGTTAGCTGAGAGCACAATATGTCTGGTATAGAAAGGTGTGTTCCAACCTGCACAGAAAATAAGTAAGGTGAAGCATTCATATATGGTGAGAAGTAGTGCAAAGTGACTTGTCTTTGCACATGTTCGTACAGACCTTGCAAGGTAACTATTTGAAACAGTTATTTGTGAGAAGGAGTTGCCCTTTTAAGTTAATACCAGAATCTGCTTGGTTAGTGAATGGAAATACACTGATGGAATGAAAGTAATAATCACATATACTCTTTGGAGTTTGGAACTGGTGGGAAATGTAGCTATATTTTACAGTACTACAGAGGTGATTTTTAATTTAAATTGCTTTTCACCTTTTGTGGGGTTTTTTCCCAAATAAATTTATTTTCACCTACATTCTTGCAGGTGGATAAGCAATGGCTTTTAGAATACATTTTTCACTGATCTGTGTCTTGCTACAGGTTGCATGATTTTTGGGGGTATATTCAGGGGATGTATCACTGTTTGCTTGCTTCTGATTTATATATTCTTCTTCACGTACCCAATTTTAGTTACTGCTAAGAATGCAGCACTGGGCTAGGAGAAACTTTAGTTTTATCTAGTATTCTGCTCCTATGTTTAGAGTAGGAAGTTAACAAAATTTAATTAATTTTAGTAGTTTCTAATGGCTTCAGTTTAAGTACTTTAATAGTGGGGCTGATTGTTCTGAGGTATCTGGGGCACTATGAATGGATCTAAGCTTGTAGCTGAACATAGTATTTTAAATCTTTGTGCAGCAAGCACACTGTTACTTGATCTGTGTTTATCCGTGTTATCTTAAAATTCGCTCTTGATTCTCTTCCAAACTATTTTAACAACCCTTTGCTTATAGGTTTATTGCAGTTTGCTGGATGTTTAAACCTTGTTCTGAACTGTTGGCAATAATTATTTCTAGTTAGACTCTAATGCACTGCTGTGTGCAAAAGTAATGGAAACTTCTTTTATTTTTGTAAAAGTGTTTCATTTGTAACTGCCAAGATAAGGTTTACAATACGAGGCGCTTACGAACCAAAATCCTTGCAGTTTCTCGGCCTGATACATTATTTCATTAGACTTAATAAAACTTGTAAGTATTTATAGGATCTTATTAAAATACTTAATACTCCCTAACTGTTGAAGTTCCTTATTCATTGCAGAGTAACAGCTTCTAAAATAGTGGAGTAATGGGTTTTTTTGTTCAATTCCTTAGGTTATTCCAAAGTTTATATCTTTGTTGCAACAGAACAGAAAATGGTAGGTAACTTGCATTTTTTGTAGTATTTGTGCTATAAAATTGTAGTTGCAGTTATAAATATGTGCTAGTTTGTAAAATGTTAATTACTTAACTAAGTTATGAATCACTTACTTCAATAATAGGATTTCCTTAAAGTGAAGGATTGTTTGCATGTTGGCTACTTAAGGTATCTTGAGGTAACCATCTGACAGCAAAACTGCTTAAAACACAGGCCAGTAAATTGTGTCTATTAGAGGATTAACAAAAATTTTTTCTTTTTCTGTTTTAAGCTGTATTCATGGTTCTGGACTTCAGAGAAGGAATTTCCTTTATGCAACTGATGTGGTAGAAGCATTCCTTACTGTCTTGAAAGAGGGGAAACCAGGTGAAATTTATAACATTGGAACCAACTTTGAGATGTCCATTGCCCAGCTTGCTAAGGAGCTGATCCATTTAGTGAGTAAACAGTTCTGATGCTTTTCTTTACCAGTTTTCATTGCACATATGAATAATTTTACAGATCTTCTGTAGCTCTGAAAGAGCTTAGGCTTGTGGTGGGTGGTGGAAGATCCTTGCAGCAGAATGATGTGGTACCCTTTCCGAGGTAGCTGGACTGTGTAAGTTTGCAGTGTGGGCTCTCCTGTGTTGGGCTGCTGCATCAGTTATCCTGACTGGCACATAACTGGCATCATGATTAATTACCTTTTTTTTTCATGCTGACTGCTTTAGTTTTGATCTGAGAATGTGGCACTATTAAAATCTAACAGTTTGATTATGGATGTTCTGGCAGTGCTCAGATGAAGGAGACAGATTGGAGTTTTCTAGATAATTTTGATAATTTTGGTGGTTTGAAGACTCAGTATACAAAAGACCATTTCTGTTTGTCGTTTATATTTTTTATTTGGTGGTGGTTTTTCCTTAACAAACTTAAATCTTGTTTAAAAGCCCCTATTTTTTAAACATATGTTTAGACAGCCCAAGATGTATGGGAGTGATACTTGTTTGTCTTCTTGACAGATAAAAAAGACCAGTTCAGAGTCTGAAATGGAGCACTGGATGGATTATGTCAAAGACAGGTGAGGAATGTGGAGGACATGCAGGATGTTCTGCACATGCAGGATAGTTTTGTCCTGAAGGTTTCTGAGACTCTTAACAAAATAGTTTCTTGTGGAAGTGTTTCTGCTCTGAAGGAGGGAACACTTTTGAGGGAGCAAGAGCTGTTTTACTTCCTTAATTTTTTTTTTTTTTCTTTTTTTGCTAGTGGATTTGACATTTATGATCAGGGTTCTGTATAGAAAAACAGGATTTTCCTTTCTTATTTGGATCTGTAGGTCAGAATGTGTGTCTTGAAGGGGAATGTGTAATGCTAATCTGTCTTCAAACTTCCTTCATACTTCTCACTACTGAAGTCTGCTCTGGGAAGAGGACAGGTATTACAGAGCAACTAAATCTTTCCTTCATGGTAGTTTGGACAGTTTATTCAATGTATTTTGAATTCAGCATGACTGAGTGAGATGAATCCTATCATCTCTTGCTTAGCTTTAGTATTTTGGTGTTAATGTGACTAATTCAGACTTAGATGTACTTTATAGTAAGACCCACTCTCTACAGGCAGAAATATGTGCCTATGGAGTGTAGTTAGCTTTAGATTTCCATCTTAAGCTGAAGCTGCTATCTCAAAAGTAGATGTAAAGCTCTAAGGTACCAAAGTTAGGGCAGTGGTGAAAATGGGTAGCCTTTGTAGATATGCTTTTGCTGTGTGTTTCTGTCCTTAATTTCAGGCTTGGTTTGGCTCTGTTCTTTTATCACCATTTCTTTTCTGCAGCAACAATGAGTCTCTGCTAACTTTAGATATCACTCTCTCCAGAGTGATTAGAAATGACATGTCTACTGATAGCAGTTAAGTACTATGGCCTTTAGAATTCTCACTTTCTGTTCACGTTTGGATTGCTATCATGGCAACTGAAGTGTCTTTAAAAATGTACTAACTTTTGTTTTTAAAAGGAAATGTTCTTCAGAATCCTCTCTGAGTGTATCACAGGACTTTGAACAAATTGCCTTTGGCTCACATGATGTGAGTGTTCAGGATTTCTCAGTGTAATTCAGTTTGAGATGTTTCTTCGTGTGTATTGGGCCCTGTCTGCTAATGTTTAAACATAAATGGGCTTGGGAAAACTAACCACATAGGAATAAGTGTTTCAGGGAATGTTGACATCTTATAAGAGATTTTTATCATACCTGCCATATGACTATTTAATTCCTAATGAGTGACTTAAAGGTCATGGGGGTTACTTGCTACGAAAAAATTAGTTCTGCTTCTGCTCAAGATTAGCATGTTTTAGTAACCGTGGTAAGTACTTGGTTTGTGCCTGCACATGTACCTTGACTATTCAATATGCCAGTGCCAGTGGTGCAGGAATGCTAGACTAGGCTACCTGTCTGCCAGACTGCAGAAGTGAAAGTTTCTTCCATGCTTAAATATCAAATGTATCTTTCTGTGTTGAATCTTGCAGCTTGGGATTTTACCTATTCAGTATTACTAAGCTTGTGTATCTAGTGAGCCACTGTAATGATGCCACTTTGGAAGCCTGTGTTCTAAATCTGAAGTATGTGTAAATTTGTGGGTTTTCAGGATGAAAAATGTAAATGCTAATATTAGAAAACACTGGCTCTGCATTGCAAATGCACTGATTTGCACAATTGCATTGGCAGTGATTCGAGTTTTGTGTTCATTTTTGTGCCAATAAAATACTAATTAATATTTATTCTAGTGAATTTCAAGTAGTTGACTGTACAAACTGAATTGTATTGTTGTAGCTGCACTCAGCTGCCATGTATTTTTTGAAAGCGATGCAATCCGTTCATGTTGATCAGAATTTTCAAAATTGAAGCGTATCTAATGTTCCTTGGAAGACAGTGTGAGGTACTGCATCTCTAATTAATGAAGAAGTATAATCAGATTGTTTTCCATATGCATTTTGTACTTCATCAGGCCTACAAATGACCTGAGATATCCAATGAATTCAGAAAAAATGCACAACTTAGGATGGAGACCTAAAGTGCCTTGGAAAGAAGGAATAATGAAAACAAGTAAGACTGATGACTTTTACACTGATTTAGGAGTGATGGGAGGAGGGAAGGGGGGAAATGGGTTATGGGTTAGTTACTGAGAAGCTAGAGAGATTGAATGTAACACTTGAATTTTACATAAAATTGGCTGCTTTCGAAGTAGTGAATTTACGTGACTAAAAAGACTGGGATAATCATGTTTTAATGATAGAGTAAGTCTTGCATAAAGAATTTATAAAGTTTAAACTAGATTTTTCTAATATTGTAGGTTAAAATTTTCCATAAAGAAAATTAGCATGTTGTTAGTCTTATGATGTCTGTGGAATATTTTGATTTCCCTGTTATCTCTGGTCAACTTGACTTATCAACATTGTCTCCATATTAGTTGAATGGTACAGAGAAAATTTTCACAACTGGAAAAACTCAGAGAAGGCTTTGGAGCCCTTTCCTGTGACAGAGCCATTTGCTCAGCTCGGTGGTCCATAGTGTGGCACAGAATCTGAAAGAGTTTTTTCTACCTCATATGATCTTTTCTTCAAAGCCTGCAACCAAGTGGCCACACTGGACTCTTAATGTATTCAAGATACATGAACCATGATGAGTAAAGAACCACAGTATGGCACAACTTTGGAATGGTTTCAGCACTTTATAAGTTGAACCTCTTAATTTCAGCTTTCGGTGCAATACTCTATTCTCCCTAGGTATTGATATTAAAAAACTGTATGGAGTGAAGAATATTTATGATGTTATAAATTAGTGTAACTGAAGTAAAATCTGCCTTATTAAGAATAATTAACTGTGATTACAGCTTTTGGGACTGGGAGTTAAATTTGGTTTTGTTCTGGAATTATTCATCTGTATTAGTTTGTTTTTACAGTGTAATATATAATTTTTTTGTCACTTCAAAGAGTTGGGTTTTATTTTTAATCAAGGGGAGAAACAATATATTTTTTGGAGACTATAAATTGGTTGACAAAAGATGGATACAGTACCTGTATGATTCCGTCCATTTCTCTACTGGTGCACTGTTAACTTTGTGGATGATCTACTCTATAACTTTAAATACCCCTTTTTAAGGGGAAACAGGAGGGGAAAGATGTCAAGCAGTAGCAGGTGTTCCGGCTGAGATTTCCAGAAGCATTTCCTTAAACTTCGTCTGCTTTTTACTGTATTGCTGTCTATTACATGTTAATTCCCTTTCCTTAGCTGTAATTGTAACAAACTTGAAATACTGAAACACAGTTAACATTCCAGTGATCTTGTTTCCTGTGATATGAAGGCTACTTACGGAGAAAAATTTTTTTTACATTTCTCTTTCTGTGAATTGTGGGTTGGCAAACCTTAATCAATGCAGCATTTCACCAATTTTTTTCTGTAATAAACATTTTAAAGATAAAACAGTATTTGAGTTTTAATATAAAATTTGGGAAAAAACCCTTCGATTCTAGAAATATGTCAATGAATCTTGTTCAAAGTTGATTTAGTAATAAATATTATGGTGTAACTGGTTTCTCTTAATGAAGAAAAACAGGATGAAAAAGTAGATGGTGGGTTTTTTTAAAAAAATGTTTCTTAGCTCTTCCTCTATTCTGAAAAAAATACCTTCACTTTTCTGGCAGACATAAAAGAGACCACTGTTCTTGATTTTATCACTTCAGCTTCTGTAGTTGGCACAGTCCCTGATCCTCTGTGGCCCCGAGGCAGAGCTGCAGGAGGCACAGGACTGGGATGCTGTGGTGTACTCAGAAAAACCTGTGACTTCCAAAGGGTCTCAGAAATCGGGAGTTAACTCTTGAAGCACAAGTGTTCCCAACTTCATCACACCTCTTGTGTAGTGCATGGTGCTGTTGATAAAATGCCACTTTTGGTTGGCAAGAGTCACTCTAAAAGAAGGCTAACCAGGAAATTTCTAGGCTTATTGCAGTGCCAAGTATGGGTTTTAAAGTCTAGGAGCCTGTTACTGAATGTGAGTTTTCTGTGACAAAGTGGGATAATAATACTGTACTTGAATTGTGTGGCAGTTAGATTTTTTGGGCTTCCGATACTTGGTTTGGAAGTAAAAGCCTCCATTTGGGACAGATCGAAGTTAGAGGACTTCATATATAATGATCTGTTAGCATACTTGGCTTACCAGATGTGCTTCATGGATGAATCACTGAAATGTCATTGCCAAAGCACATTGCTGACAACATTCAAATATTTCCTTAATTTTTATACTGTTCTTGATATATTACTTCCTTACAATGTGCACTCTTCCTTACGATATCCATCTTACTGTTTTGTATTTTGCAAAAGTCAGTACCAGAAATAGCTGAAGTCTGAGAAAGATCTGGCTTAGCTGTGTTTGTGATTACTGTGACAACTGCTTTGAGTGAGTTGCATGAAAATATGTGTCTTTAACATCTGCTTATACTGGAATACTGGCTGTGTTGTGCTTTTAGGAGTAGAAATTACAGGTAGCTAAAATCTTATTATTTTAAACCTGCATAAACCTTAATTAAAAATATTTTAAAGCTTTGAAAATAGGTACAGTGCTCTTTAGAGCACTAAAAATAATGTTATCAGAAATGCATGAGAGAAAGCAGGAGTGGGTGATTGGTTTATTGAATAGAACTTTTGAAAGGTGTTTTTAATGTTTAGATGCTGAAGATGCAAGCTTTGATATTTATGTGACTGTCCAAAGGAGTGATATTGCTGGGAGTGGATTTTCAATGGGATCTATTCATTTTTAGTGGAAGCTGTTTATTTAAATGTTTTTTAAGATTTAATTAATCAGTGTTTGAGCTTTTTGGCTTTGTGTTACTACTTGTATATATATAAATAAATATATACATGCACATTTAAAAATATTGAGATATGTATTTAAAAAGTCTAGGAGGCTTTTGCTTTGAGCTACTTTGCTGTAGATCAGACTTTCTTAGCAGGTAAGTGATCTGGTAGGAACATTTCTTTCACAGGGAGAAGTCTATTTTCTGTTAAAGAAAACAGCTTATTTTGCCATTAGCCTTCTGGCTTCTGTAGGAAGAAGAGGACAGAGGATCAACCAGTGGACTGTCAGTGTGGAGAAGTGTGATGCTTTTAGGTTTTATTTCTCACCGATTTTACTGGGAAGCATTTCTTCAGAAGGCAAAGGTAGTGATGTAAAATACTGTGAACTCTCTAATCTTTCAGTCCATTCTCTCAAGGTTTGTGTCACAGAACAACGTGAGGCCACACAAGTAAGAAAATAAATGGAGTAAACATGAATTGCTAAAACTTTCTAAGGAAGGAGGGCTGTACTTTGGCAAAGGTTTTCATCCAAGTTCTGTCATGAACTTGGGAAGTTATGTGGGGATCGCTCTCTTTTGCATCTCTTTCTGGGATTACTGTTCTGAGTTGGATCAGATCTTTGGGAAACAGTTCCTGAAACCCCTTTTTGGGGAAAACCAACATTGCTACCTCACTGTCTTGGCGTAGCACAACTGCTATTCCCTGCATCCCTTGCCAGCAGCAAGTGAAAGGATTTGGAAGACATTGAAGTGGGCAGCTGAGGCAGGGCCAGCTGCAGTCACAGAATCATAGAGTGGTTTGGGTGGAAAAGGACTTAAAGATCGCCCAGTTCAAGCCCCCTTCCTTGTGCAGGGACACAGATCCCATCCATCCTGGCCTCGAGCACTGCCAGGGATGGGGCAGCCACAGCTTACCCTGTGAGCTGTGGCCTGTGGGGTGTTCGTGGTGTGTGTATCAGCTCCAGTCTGTGCAGTGGACAGAACCCTTACTTTCTGCAAGGCTTTCTCTGACCTTAGCACTTGCTTAAATTTGTCTGCTGCTTGGCATTAAGGGGTGTCAGCTGTGGTTGAGGCTGGTTTACATTGTCATAAGATGATGGACCAGAAAATAGCTTTTGTCCACCCTGTACTTTCTTTGACGTTCGGGAAAGATTGTGGGTGAAAAATGTGGGTTTGTTTGTTTGTGGTTTTTTTGACTCAGAATGCTCCATTTTGATAAAACTGTTCTTATGCTCATTAGACAGCCATGAAATGGAAATATCTTTCTACTCCTCAGAAGGAGGAACTTCTAATACAAACCCCCTTGCGAAATTCTGTTAGGGGAAAAGCTGGCTCTTTTATTAAATATGCTGAGACTGAATTGTCCTTCTCTTCTGTTTAATTTTGTTTTGCATTACCTTTAGTTTCTAGTTCCATTGCCATTTCACCTGGCAAAACAAAGATTTATAAAAATAAAAATCAGAACAACCCCTTGCTCCATAGTACCTCTGGTTGTTGTGGTAATGTATGAAAACTCTTAAATCAATAGTGTTTTGACTTCTGTGCATGCTGTGACACGTTTGGAGCTTATATGCACAAAAGATCACAAGATTATGTTAGCTGTATCGGTAGGAGACACGCGTGTTAAGGGATAACAGTCATCATTTCTTAGCAAAACAGTCATTGCCAGTGGCAATGGAAAATCACGAGAAGATGAGATTTGTATCAGTATGTTGTTCACACACCTCTTAAGCACAAGTGTGGGTGGGTTTTTTTAACATCTCCCTAACTGATTTCTTTTGTAAAGAGTTTTTGTTTTCGGTCACTAAACTGCTCAGTCCGCAGCCTTTGTACTTCTGAAAACAGGTCTTTGACTCCTGAAAATATATCAGCTCCTGAAGAACCCACAAATGTGGGGCAACTCGAGGAAAAATACACTCCAAAAATAAAAGGAAACCGGGTGAGTTATGTTACCAAATATTCACATGGCTGGCTTGGGATGAAGCTGCTTCTTCCCCACTCACAAAAGGTGGGATTTGTTAAATTCTAGTACTATAGTACTATACTCTAGTACTACGGGAGAGAGTCTGGGGTTTTTTTACCAACAGGAGGGAGCAGCAGTGGACAATTTTGCAAAGCAGCCTCTGTCCCCTCACAGCGTGCAGAAGGTGTGAGTAGGAGATGCCCTCACAGGCAGCCTTTCCTAGACCATGGGCTGTGCATATCAACACAAACTTGAGATGTGGGTGCCCACCACAAGGCACTAACACAGGCACTCGGATGCATCCTCAGCGTTTGACCTGTAGCCCAGGAGTGTGCGAGCAGTTGCCTGTTCAAATAAAGGCCTAATCTACAACGTGAATGTAAACTGTTTTTCTTATAACATTGTTTAGTCAGGACTTGTGATTTATGCGGACACAGGGAGCTTCTCCAGTGGCAATGCATCTCCCAGCAAGACCATGGACACAAGAAGGTGCAGCTCCCCTTCCTATTTGTGTCTCTTTGTGATGCCATCATCTCTGCACACAATTTGTCAGGCTTTAAAATAAAGTCTCTGAAACCTGAAGCTAGAATACTGCCAATATAATGGTCCTGAGTCCCACATAATGTTCTATTTCCTTTTACCTCCCCCAGTAATCCAGGGAGCCACTGCCGAAACACCTTCATGCTGACGTGTGTGTTGCGCATAGATGTTTGTATATGCACGTTTTGTGTTACTGCTCAGTTGTCTTTGGCTTATGGCATAATTTTGTTTGCAAAGACCCATCATCGATTCGTTTGTGGCACCCAGTCCCGCAGGGCTAATAGCACACGTTTTATTTAAATCAGATACAAGCAGTGAAATGACGAGTATGGACGAACAGATTAGTACTATCTCACCGTTCACCACGGCAGCACGGCAGCCGAAATAGCTCAGTTGGGAGAGCGTTAGACTGAAGATCTAAAGGTCCCTGGTTCGATCCCGGGTTTCGGCAGAAGCCTTTTCCTGCTTTTCCTCGCCCCTCCCGGGAGGTGGCGAGCGGGTGCCGCTGCGGGGCCCCCCGCGGGCTGGGAGCGGGCGCGGATCCCCGGGGCTCGTGCTGCGCGTGGGAACGGCTTTGTCGGGCTCGCTCCGAGCGCGCCGCTCCTGGCGCAGCCAGCCCCGCCTTCCCGTTCCCCTTTTCAGCTCTTCTGAGTTTAAACTTTTTATTTAGGATGGAGGAAATGAAAGCAGAGGGCTTCATTCCTGGTCCCTTCCTCTGCCCTTCGCCGTCTCCCACTGTTGACGGCGGGAGGGACGAGAAAAGAGAAAGCGAAAACTGTGCGTGAGGGGCGGGATGAGTGGCAGGGAGAGAGTGGTTCGGGGGACAAGGACAGAAGGATTAGAGGTTGCTTCTTGCCAAAATCTGGAGCGCAGTTCAAAATTTCCCGGACCTCACTATTCCTCTACAGTCAATAGATGGCTGAAACTGCTTTACTTCACAGAAAGCCGAAGGAATAGCTTCGAGGCCAGGAAATCTGGTAACTAATGTCGCCTAGTCTTTACCGTTCATCTATTTCCTCCTGTTCCTTTCTTTACTTGTAAGTTGAGAAAAATCGTTTGGATTTTCTAAAGCATATTTTAAAGGAGGGCATCTGGTTTTGGTTTGAAGACATGAAGAGGCAGAGAGTTCTTTGGTTGTCTTTGGTAATTTGTTGCAATTTTTTCAAATATATACCTTTAATCTGGACCTGCCCTCTGTTAAACCTTTTCTCTGTTAGATCAGAGATCTTCGTACCTGGCATTTGGTCGTCAGAAAACTGTAAAGTCAGCACCCAGCTTTGTTTTGGTAAGCTAAAGAAATTAAATTCTTTGAGTTTTTAAGCCATATTCTCCTGCTTTCGGGTAATTTTTTTGGTAACCTTTTTAACACATTGACACCAGAACAATACATGGAAAAAGGACTTTCAATATTGATGTCACCACTGCAAAACACAGTAGTAAAGCATCTCCTTACTTCTGTGTTCAGCATCTTTCATCTATTAATGAAAAGGTGTCACTGGTCCTTTTCTAAGCACAGCGTCGCATCAAGCATTGGTATTGAATTACTTGTCCAATATGAGGAACACTCACTACAGACGAGTATCCTATTAGTACAAAGCAAGGGTAGTGGTACTTAGATCCCTACTAAGAAGAGAGATAAGGGGTAGTATAACTGCTTATATTACTATTTTTCCTAAAGATTTTCTAAATAAAAATAACATTAAGACGGCACCTTGAGTATTCAGGGACAGAAGGAAATGTTAAAATGATCACTTACAACTCCTTGGAGGGTGTGATATTAGTTTTTTTTTTTTTTTGCAAAAAGTGTGGAATTATTAATCAAAGACTTTTATGGTGCTTTGGGGATTAATTACGGAGGTATTAATTTCCTGCAGATATGTGATCAAAGAAGCAAAAAAAGAGAATGGGTGCTTATTTTTTGGCCTTTTCCACACTGCTGAATAAAAGAGAGTCATGGAGCAAACTTGGGTGCTGGACCCCTGACTCTCTGGTTGGCTAGTGCAGTGGCACCCTGAGAGACAGCTTTTCCCAAGGTCATTTGCTCTGGAGGGAAGAGCTGGATGCAGCAGAGACAGCGGCCAGCTGGTGCAGCTCAGCTGGGGGGCCTGGATGTGGCCCCAAGACTGCTTTTATGCAGTGGTCTGGCTATACTCCCCAGTATAGCTGATATGAGCACCCCCCCAGTGCTGCTCTGGAGGTTTGGTCTCCTCTGCCTCTGAGTTCCTCGAGGGTGAGGAAGGTGTGGGTCACCCTCATCCTCTCAAAGTGTCTGATTTTTAGCAGGAGTACTCAGGCACATGGATCTATGACAAATATGTGGTGTGGTAATGTCTGAAATTTCTGTTTTAAAGATAAAGATAATATTACCTTTAATGGCAAATCTGTTCCCAGAGCTTTTGTGATGTTAAGCAGAAATTTTGTGGAGCACCAAAATACTGAGGGTGATACCCATGGGGACACTGAGAAGAAAATCTCCTTTTTGTTTAGTGTGGGATTTAGTTTGCACACACTGAAGTAAAGCCTGAAGTCTTATGTGGAAGAAGAGGATAAAATTAAGAGATAACCTCAATTCTGGAATTTTAAAATTTCTGTCTGTTTGATTTTGCAGGCTTCATGCAGATTTCTAATGTGATCTGGCAGGTTCTGTGAAAATAACCTCAAGTGTTCCTGCTTTATTGCTTGTCACAGAATATTCAGGCATTTCTTCATTCAGCTGTACCTTCTTTACACAATGTTTTTTTTCTGCACTCTAGGCCTCTTCTTGACAGCAAACATTTCCATTTATTTTTCAATCAGCTTCTTCCCTAAAGATGAACCACCTGCTAGGACACAAATACAGGCTGTCTAACTAAGCCTTTATATTTAGTCACAAAGTTCCTTTTCTGCAACTGGGAAGCTTCTCTGCTGCTGCAGATATAGTTACATTTGCTTTTTTAAATGTCCATCAAACACTGAAGTTGATACCTCACAGGGACTCAGAGGAAAACAAATCTTTCAATGTGTTTTCAGCCTTCTGCAAAGACTCAAAATCTGGTGGATTTGGTTCATATGCTTCTTCCATGGCCATCCTTGGGTCCTGCTTTAAGTGAATGAAAACTGGGGCAGAAGGAGAGGATCAGAGAGAGGCGTTCCCCACATCCTAGCTCTGCTGCAGGCTGGAACAACTTGCAGTCACAGAACATGACAAATAATGAAGAAGCTTAAAACTTTACTGTGAAATACCTCTATTTGGAATTTCTGACACAGGTGGGACAAAGTTGCTGTGCCTGGTGTTTTCCATAGGCTCAAGTTCAGGTGTTCCTCCTGCAAAATGCTCCTCCTTTTCTTCCATGTCCCCTGAGTTGCATATCTACCTGATTTAAAAAGTCTCCTCCTTGTCCTTGAAGGAATTTCTGCACTTTATATTTGCTACTGTCTTGTCTACATCTCGGCAGTAAAATTTCCTTCTATTTGCATTAAAAATTTGGTTTGTTTGATATAAAAGATTTGATTCTGTCTCTCGACTGAAAGATTTCTGACTTTGTCTCCCTCACTGTTTACAGACATCTGGTAAATCTCATTTAGTTATGTAGTATGACAGATACGAGGGGTTTAGAAAACATGAGTCAGGAGTCATATTTAGGTTTTTTGATGTTTTTAATAACAAATCTTAGTTATAGTCCATTTGGTTTCTGATCCTGTAGAAGAACTAGAATGGTGTTTTTCAATTTTCTGTGAAATAAATGCAGTTAAAAAGACAACAAAAATTTTCAGCTGATGATGCATTTCTAGAATCCAATCATTTGTATTCAAGTCTTTTATTTCCCCTGCCTCCCTGTGAGTGAGCAGTTTAGGAGAGCTTTATCCTGTTTGAGTTCAGCTCAGGAACCTCATTTAAGGAGGCTTTTTCTGATCCCGTTCCCTGGGAGTTTTGGGTTGTGGTTGTTTCTTTCCCCATCCCTCTGCTTTTTTTTTTTTTTTTTTTTTTTCCCAGTGATATATTCCAGAGTTCCTGCTTCATGCTTTTCTAGGAATATAGGACTCATATTCCATTGTAATGTAGACCTAGAGAATTTGTGGTAAGTTAACAAGGCAAATTTGGGGCACTAATGAGAAACCTTAGTCTCCAGTCCTGCTATGGTCATCAATGCTGTCTTTATTCCTCAGTGAACCTCAGGAGAAACATTATACTTTTTGTTTGAATGTACATACATACTCTTGCCTAAAGCAAGGGAGCATTCATTACTTTGTCCAATAGTGTTCGTGGAATTTAGATTTCATGTCATGAGGGATGAATGCATTTTCTTCCATTTTATATTTTCTATTGGGATAAGTAGTAGCATTAGTATTTTGAATAAAAATGGTGAGAGAAGAATGTCTTCTGGAACAGGCTCTGGAAAGATGAATATAAGGTTCCAACCCAAACTATACTATGACTCTATAATTTCTGATATTATTTCAAATACTGTGCTCGTTGTATCTTTCAGGGTTTTTTTTAATGTGGTACACAGCCAGAAGATTCCTTCTTCATGTTTCGTCCGCTGTGACAGCGACAATTTGTTGCGTAGCTGAATTGTTGAGATGAGAGACTCTATCCTGCCTATTTCACTTCACATTTTGTAAACTGGCATAAAGCTACTCTATGTAGATCAGGTCCTCCCCTACCACAGCCATTTAGTAACATTCATTGGATTTCAGTGACATTTAGAATTTCATTGTCTGTCTGAATTAAAACTAGTCACCCTCACCTCCTTTTAAGATCAAGGTAGAGAAATTAGGACAGAAGACCTTGCCAAGATGCCTGTCTGAGAATGGGGTGTGTTGTTCCCTGGAGGTGCTTCTTTCCCTTCATAGAGTATTGGTAAACGTCAGGGTAACTGAGATTTAGTTCTCTTACCTTCCAGATTCTGGCTTCCTTAAGTGCATCATACTTTATATTCTAAGCCTGCCTTTATTGTAAGCCTAGGATAGAAGATGATGAAACAATTCTGAAGATAAAAATGGCTTTGGGTAGGTGATCACCACAGCAGCAGTTTAATCTGCCAGTCAGCATTGTGTTTATCTAAATTATAGATAGCTTAAGCTTATATCTATGTTCCTACATAACATGGACACTGGAAAAAGTGTGCTTGGCTGGTTTAGTTAGAAAGTGACAGAGTTCTGAGTCTCATAAACCAAATGATTATACTCTATCATGATCACTGAAGAAGTTTCTCAGACATCTTGAATGAGGGAGTAGGATGAAAGAAAAATCTTACAAAAGAAATGGAAGTGCTCAATTATTATATCAGACAGAAATGAATAAAACCACAGTAGGGCAACACCTGACTTAAAAGTGTAAAAGTGTGTCTGCAAATAATGTTTATTTAAGGCTGTGGAAAGATCTGGCAGAGGTGACACAGGCATGTGTGTTACCAAAGCAGTATATGAGTGTAGGACTTTCCTTTGCAAGTTGTGTAGAGTACATGCTTCAGCTAGCTCGTGTCCTTGGGGAGAAGCAAAGTGACAGCAACTCTGGAGCTTTGGAAGTGTGTGTCTTTAAGTAATTCCCACTGCAGTCAGCTCCAGACTTCTGGGAAGCAAGTTCAGCTGGACCACAAGGCCCAGTGAGGAATCCATGAAGAATCCAAGAGGGATTCATCTGTCTAAATGTAGACCTCTCATGTGTATTGGGTACTTGCCACTGAAACCAAGGCTCCCTTTACAAGAAATAAATAAATTGAGGTTAGGCCTTGTGTGGTGCAGTTCATCTGCTCCTAATATGTGTACAGAAAACAGGCCAAGTGAATTGCACCCTAAACCTAGCCATTTCTCTCCTTTAAGAGAATATCCTACAAAGGAAACCCTGAGTGACTGGTTAAGTGTAGATTTCAGTAATCAAGAGATGTCTAACATCAGGTGAGATAAGTTTCATTCTCTGTCCCTTTGAGGCCTACAGGTAAATCCACAAAAAGATGACATGTGAAATTGGTGACACAGGGAAAGGTTGAGTAATCCAGCACCCAGACTCGTAGGGTACTGCAGCCTTGTGATTTTGAGGAAAGAAGACTCATGGAAGACCTTGAAACTGTCTTTAACTTAGGTTTAATTCCTGGCTGCATTCATCTGGTGTATTTTCCATGAGACCTGAGCAGATTGTTCTTCTCTGAGTTGCTCTTCTATTCTAACAATATGTGAACACGTTGTAGCATATAAATTATTTTTCAGGAAAAGAATTCCATGCATTATAAAAGGACTGGATAAATAACTTAAATATGAGAAGGCAGGAGATGATGAGACTGTTCATATGAAGAGGGTTTCTGTGCAACAGCAGGATCATGAGATCTTCAGAGCTGCTCTGATATTCCCAGACTTTGTCCTCATTCTCTCACATACAGGACATGGAGACAAAGGGTAAGGTGGTGAAAGAGCAGTAGCTTGTGTTGAAAGATCACAAGGACATAAATTTGCTAGGAGATTCAGGAAACCTAGAACACACACAGGTGTCTGAAAGCCTCTGCTGCAGGTTTCCTTATAAAATTGTCTTTCTTCTTGTTATCTCTAGAGTCATTATGAATTATCATGTAATTTATTTATTCCTTCTGTTGATATACTGGTTTCCACACAAGTTTATATGTAGAATGTTTTATTTTGACCAAAATTCTTTCCAAAATTCCACAGGAGAAATACTTTTCTGGCTTGATACTAATCTGTGCTTGAGTACAGTAGAAGGAGCCTGAGAAACAATAGTGTCATTGAGAAAAAAAATGTGAACTTGCTGCCTACTTACTACTCAGGAATTCTGTATTACTTGTGCGAATTGTGTTTAGTGATTTCTTTTTCTGTACCTTTGAGTATTCTTTTTCTTTATTTCCTCTTGCCACAAAAATATGTGAATGTACTTATCCCAAAAATGTGTATGCATATGGATATATTTCTTTGCCAGCCTTTGATGACAGGCTGAGAAATTTTCTGCTGGGGTAGACCCTGTGCATGAATCCAGTCTACAAGGTAGCTGAAACACTGTTTTCCTGTACTTTCAGCATAAATCCTAAATATTGTAATTAAAAATTGAACACAGTTTCAGGTGTGGTAGCCTGACCCAGTAACTCAGATGTGTGGTGTGGTGGGTTGACCCTGGCTGAATGGCAGATACCCACCAAAGCCACTCTGTCATGCCTTCTTCATCTGGATAGGGGAGACAGAATTTAGAGAAAGGCTTGTGGGTTGAGGTAAGGGCAGGGACAGATCATTCACCAATTACTATCATGGGCACAACAGACTCAGGGAAATTAGTATGATTTATTACCAGTCGAATCAGAGTGGGGTAACGAGAAATAAAATCTTGAAAACACCTTCCCCTCATATCTCCCCCTTTCCTGGGCTTAACTTCACTCCCAATTTTTCTACCTTCTCCCCACTAGCAGTGCAGGAAGACAGTGAACGGGGGCTGTGGTCAGTCTATCATGTCTCTTCTGTTCCTTTCTCCTCAGGGGAGGACTCCTCCCAGTCTGCCCCTGCTTCTGCCTGGGGTGCTCCCACAGGAGACAGTCCTCCATGAATTTCTCCAGCATGAGTCCTTCCCACAGGTGCAGTCATGCAGGAACAGACTGCTCCAGTGTGTGTCCTTGCAGGGTCACAGGTCCTGCCAGCAAGCCTGCTACAGCACAGGCTCCTCTCTCCAAAGGTCCTGCCAGGAGCCTACTTCCCAAAGGGTCACAGCCTTTGGGCACCTACCTGCTCTTGTGTGGAGTTCTCCCCAGGCTGCGGGTGGGTCTCTGGTCCCCTGTGGACCTCCATGGGCTGTAGGAACATAGTGCCTCACCATGGGCTGCACCAGGGGCTGCAGGGGACTCTTTGCTCTTGTACCTCCTGCCCCTCTTTCTTCTCCCTGGTGTCTGCAGGGCTGTTCCTCTCACATATTTTCACTCCTCCCTCTGTCTGCAGTTGCTATTATGCAGTAATTTCTTTCCCCGTTTTAAATCTGTTATCCCCAAAGTGCTACCACCTTCGCTGGTGAGCTCGGCCTTGGCCAGTGGTGGGTCCATCTTGGAGCCAGCTGGCATTGGCTCTCTTGGACATTGGGGAAGTTTCTAGAAGCTTCTCACAGAAGCCACCCCTGTAGCTCCCCATCTGCCAAACGGTGACATGCAAGCCCAATGCCTGTGGGTAAGGCAGTGCAGTCACAGTTTGGATCATTGGCACAGCTCACATGCTCAGATTTGCTGCCTGAAAAGTCCTTTGATAGTTCAGGGTAGTAGTACCAACACACAGCACTACTCATTTATCAGGACATAGTAAATCTCTGTAGTAAATAGAAAGTCATTCAGGATGCTGATTTGTAAACTGCTATAGTGCTGTTTCTGTGCAGCCCCAACAACAGCTCCTTTATTTAAGTGTGATTCATGAGAAAAATGGAGGAACTTCTCAATAGTGATGCTCTAAGGAACAGACAGTGCCTTCTGTTTTCCCAGTGGCTAATTGGAAGACAACTGTCTTTTTGTAATTTTGTTCAGTGTATTTCTTGTTGCGTGTCATGCAGCAGCAGAGAACCACCATTTCTGGCGATGCAGTGACGCCAGGATGTGGGATCTGTCTGTCCTTTTTCCATTTGTCTGGGTGCCCCCCCCTCAGCAAGGGAAGGCACTCCTAAAATGCTGATGCATTACTGAGGACCAGAGACTAGTGCTACATCTATGCCAGGACTGCATGCTGTAGTGTGCTCCCAGTTTTGTAAAATTACATAGTTGTGATGGAGGGAAGTAATCATAATAAAAGCTACATGTGTGCCACTCTTCTATTCACAGTTCTTCTTCCCCTGCACACTAAGTAATTTCCATGTCATCCTCCTCCTGCTATTCCTTTTCTCCACACTCCAGCTTCTCTGGAAACAGAAGATTTCTCCTTCCTCATGTACTACATTAGAAGCCCATTTTCTTGCCTTACCTTATCTTGCCTGCCTCAGTACACTTTTTTCTGTCCTTACTCTTTCTGTCTCATATAGGGTCTCAAATAGCAGTAGGAACCTTCCTATCAGTGTCTGAATGGAGCCAACTTTTATTAAAATGGCTGCTTGGACACATATTCTGTGTATAGACCCATCAGTTCAGGGGTTTGATTGGTTAGCTGAATCCTATCTGTATGTTTTGATTTAATTTTGGTGATGCTGATAAGTGAGTGTTCACTTTAACTGCTTTCAGATAGTATATGGGTAATGTGGGTAACCAATGTCTTTGGTACAAGATATTGTCTAACACAGATTCAAAGACATATCCTTCACACACCAGAGAGATGTATTTGAGTGCTGAGTAGGATGGGGAGGAGTGTTGTTCAGATGGTTTTTGAGCCAGTGCTTCCATTTATAATTCCTGAGCTTCTTCAACATATTTTTTCAGCAACTATTCATACTTATTTTCTTTTTCACATGTTGTGTCAAGAGCGGCAGACAGAAGCCAATTCCAGGTAAATTGAATCCAAAGTGAGGTGAGTTGAGACCCGTTTCAGAATACATGGTATTAGTAATTCACTTTATGCCTCCATAAATGAGGTAGAATCATATTTCAGTTTGTCTGTCAAACAGTAACTTTTTGATATAAAGGTCTGAGAACCTAAAATTGCTGATGTCAGTGTCCACAGTGTGGACGAACTCTTTAGCTACATGATCCCAATAATTTGCTGTACAGATGAAAAACTCCTTGTGGCAGAATGGTGAGGTTGAACACCCATATTGAACAGCACAGACACAACCATGGCTTTTTTCATTACACATGCTTATAAAAATGGCTAAACAACAGAGCTGGGGAAGGTGGAGGGGAAAGGTAGTGAAAGCTTTCAGTGGAGCGGGGGGACTTGCCAGTTTTTATTTAGTATGGCTGACCTGAACTAATAGTTATTGCTTCAGGCTCACAGAACCACTTATCATGACTTTATTTTTGTTTATTAATTTTATTGCTTTAGGAGTTGCATTGAGGGCAAGAACTGCTGCATACTAGAAGCTTTTAAAGGATATTTTTGTCAGTGTGCTAAACAGAACCACTTACGTGCATGTCTGGTGTGTGTATTGATCTCATAGACTGTCTCCTGCCAGGTGGGTAATAAATGCTCAGCTGTGACAGTTCTGAAAACCTAACAGCCAGACCAGCTCTACAATAACCTCTGATGTAATGACGGGGAAAGGATTCGAGAGCAAATAAGGACCATCCACTGTTTAAAACAATTAAATAATTTATTTTGAATGCAAAAATGCTATTAGGAAGGAAACCCTTCCTCACTTGCCACTCTGATGTTTTCAGTGCAAGCACTGAAGTTAGGCAGTTGGCAGGGGGAAACTCCCAAACTTATACTACCACATTTATTAATTTTTGTTAACGAGGCACCTCTATCCTCTGCACTTCCAGTTAGTTTCCCACCGCTACTGCTTTAATGGATAGTATTATCTTTCAGTGAATGAACTAAAAGAGAAGAGATTTCCTCTTCTATTTATCATCTGTTTACAGGGTTTTGATTAAAAGAATAAATGTGTTTCTCCAGCCACCTGAGCTAAAACAAGACCATCAATTTCTCAAAGCTCATAAAAGACTTGGAGAAATAAATCTGAGGCATTCACTCTCCTGACAAGCTGCCAGAGCCTGCAGAACTTGCTTTCACACTGGCATCTTTTCTGCCCTTGATGTCATGTGCAAAACACGAGGATTTGTGCCGTGCTAATCCCTCTAATGAGGGCTTGTCCCAAGCTCTATATAAACCCTGCTCAGAGCCGTGGCTGCTGGGCAGGCACCACAGAGTCAAAGCACCGCTCTTTTGAACTGCATTCAAGGCAATTAGAGGCCGGGATTAAACAAACACCCAACACCGGCATCCTCAGCAGCAAGGGTTATTATCCTGGTTGGCCGGGGCATGGAGCTGTGGTGAGGCCAGGTTGTGCCACAGTAGGGATCTCGCTCCTCTCCTCACTCAGGTTCAGAGGGAGGCAGAGCCCCTCACTTCCCAGCTGCAATGGGAGCCCTGAGGTGGCTCTTCTGGGCCGGGCTGGGCTACCTGAGCTGCTGCTGTCCCCCACAGGCGCGGGCACAGTTTCCCCGGGTCTGCATGACGGTGGAAGCCCTTCGCCTGAAACGCTGCTGCCCGGCCCTGGGGACAGAGCCAGGCAACATCTGCGGGTTCCTGCAGGGCAGGGGGCGGTGTGAGGGGGTGCGGGCAGACACTCAGCCCTGGAGTGGCCCCTACACTCTCCAAAATGTGGATGACCGGGAACGGTGGCCCCTCAAGTTCTTCAACCACAGCTGTCGGTGCACAGGTGAGATGGGTGCTGGGGGGAGGGGATGGGGATGGAGGGGTCTACTAACCTTGCTCCAAAGACCAGAGACATTCCTGGTGGTATAAGGCACCAAGAAGGCTTCAAATATTACCATTTTCCTAAAAATTCTTCCATATTGACAATACCATTAGTACTTTTGCAGAGCAGCAGGGTCGAAGAAGAGTTTTATCTCACGTGAACTTTTGTGTTTTCCTCTTTGCCTGTGGAGTTGTCCCTGTAGCCAGTGATCCCCTTTCTCCACAGGGTTTTGGACCTTTCAGTGCTGCTTTCAAAGCTCTGTCACTGATAATCATGATGCAGTAAACCTGCATCAGTGTGCATTGTTTGAAGATTTATTCCTCATGGACTAGCACTTTGCAGCATGACACAGCCCTGTGCACTGAAAGTCTCCCGATGTCAGGCCAGGGTGTTTCCCAGGTTTGTTAACTAAAGCTACATCTTACACTGATTTAAAATGTGTCTGTACATCCACCAAAGAGGCCATCCCACCCTTTTTTTCCTCATCTCCAGCTACTCCTTCTCACTGTGATGTTACACGGGCTCCTGAGTTTGCATGCTGGAGGTGGAATGGATCTGGGAGGAGATGTACTTGAAGGTTAACCTGGCCAAAGGAAAAAGGACCTAATGAGACCACTTCACTAATGCTGGCAGGAATCAGTGAGCAGGAAGGTGAGCTCAGGGCAGAATAAGGTGTCAGGACCCTTTCTCAGCAACAGCCCTGGCCGAAGGGGGGTTAAAATGAGCAGGAACTGCAGCCTCAGCCCAGACTTCTGGGCAGGGCTGGCAGGAGATGGCACCACTAGTCAGGCAAAAGGCACGTCCCAGACACTGAAGTCTCTTGCTAGGCACATTTCAAATGAAACCTGGGATTTCTTCTTGAAAACACCAAGTTGTTTGAATTTTCTAACATGGGAAGAATAAACTTCTTTCCTTCAGCCTGATTCTTAGAACAAGCTGAACTGTTTTGTCTAAAATATACCTTGGCTCTCACTACCAAAAAAGCCCAGATCAATCTGAGAAGGCAGCACTGCAGGGAATTTCAGCCAAAGAGGTGACATTTTCTAGTGCAGTTATCAACTGGAAACAGAGAGGTAGTGGCAGATGACTTAAATGGATACATGGTGTTACAGAAACTCCTCAAAATAATAATAGACTTTAGAGTATACATCAATTTTTATTTCTTCCTTTGACTGGGTTTCAAATGCTTGTGTGAAAGGACTTTTCCAAATCGTTAAGAAAAAAAAAAATGGATGCACATTTTTTATCTCAAAGATTCTTGTGTACCTCCAAAACTTAAGTCAGTTATCATATACAGACACAGATCCTGGGTCAGAAGAACACTGAAGCACATGGGCATACACCAATATTTATGCAGTTAATTAGAGCATCAAAACCTGGGAATAAATTGAAGAGCAGTGGAGACAGACTTGGTCTGCATAGGTGGACATTAATTTGCTTGTCCAGGTAGAGATAAGCACTGGTATTTGATATTCGCAGGACTGGATCCCAAGTTGCATGAGCAGACAGTAGTGTCCTTTCCTTCAGCCTTACTTCTGAGCTGGCCGCTCCCCTCGTCTCTTTAAATCCCTTCGATTTCTCTTTCTCCTTGCAGTCTTTTTAATCTAAATATACCAGTGATAAAACAGTAAGAGAAAGGCATCCTTAAGCATGATTTTCAGAAAGTTTTCCTGGGCTGTACTCTGCTTGATGCTGTATACAAAACCATTTCTGGGAGAATGCTAAGAAGTTCACAGCTGTGTGGGATTTGAATTAGATCTGATGCTTTTACAGTGCTGGTGATTGTGGCTCCGTGTCTATTTGGGGTTTTTTGTGTTTTTTTTTTCTACTTGGTTTAGTACACTGGTCGGTTGTCTGCACACCAGCTTGAAGTGGCATGACGTGTGGTATTTATTAGGCATCCAGAGCTAACTGTGTAACATAATGGTGGGTGACATATGGTAACATACATTAAATGTGCTCGTTCAAAGGGACATGGAACAGTGCACATCTCTGCTATTAAGGTGTCCTGTTTTCCAAGTGAATGTTATGTGCAAACTGCCTGTTGGGAATGGTATCTTTATTGTGCAAGCTCCAACCCCATCAAGGCTCCTTCTAGCACTTTAACAAGATAAACAGTCATGTTCCATCCTGGCACTGTTTAATTTATAGTTTAGAAATCGTGTGAATGGTAAGCTGTGGGAACTCCAACTACCATGTAGCTGATAATTTGGTTAGACAGTGCCAATTGAATGTGCCAAATAGCTGATGGCTATATGGTAGGAAACTGGAGGAACAGTGAGGAACAGGGTCCGAGATTTTCCAGTTCTGGAGTTTTCACAATAAATGTAGCTTTTTGCTAAAAAACTTAGTATCTAAGAAGAAAGAAATTCTGAAAATTCTTCCAATTGTTGAAGCCGTTCACTGAGGAAAAATACCTTAAAACCGTATCTATCCAGGTCTGGGTCCCCAATATTTATGGAAACTCCCCTCAGACAACCAAAAAAAATCAAAATGAAAATCGAAAATCCCAAACACAAGTATGGATAAATGGCTGTAATGGGATCAGATTAAGTTTTTTCCATTTCTAGGCTTCAGCAGATAATATGCATTAGTTTTTCTTTAACTAAGGACAAACAGAACAAGATTAGAACAAAAGAAAGATCCAGCTTTGCTTCCCACTTTTTGTGCCAAGGGCCATGGTCAATCAGCAACTGCAAGTCTGTTGTCAGGATGCTGCACATTTCACTCAATGTGTTGGTTGCAGCAAAAATATAATCTCTGTAAAAAAGTATGGGGTTATGGCATGAACACAGTTGGAATGTAGCAAAGAATTTTTAGTTCTTGTCTAATTTCAGTTTTGAATCTACTGAATGTGTTCTACAATCGGTTTGGGTACACCTGATATTATTCAATTTACATAAATTCTTAAACTGAAATGATCTGATGACAGATCCTGACAGTGTGCAGTACTGTGTGAAGGGGAATGTGCTAATTTGTTTTTCAATAAGGTGTATGTGTTGAATTAGACCAAGTGATGGGTGCATGAGTCCAACCTTGAATATTGAGACTTGTAGCTGTTTACACAGTAGAGTATTTCAGTGATAGTTAAATTTAGTTTAGAAGAAAACTATTTTAGAAGACTTGTGAACTAAATGCTATTTTGAGTTCTAAACAATAACATTGTACTGCTGGGATACAGATCTGGTATAGCATTTTAAGAACTCAGTACAGAAGACTATTGTGAAAAACCACTGCAGTCAGTCATGTGGTTGCTAGTACAGATTGTGACAGTGATTAAACAATGACGTAGTTTGAGTTTACTAAGGAGTTAAACATAACTATCATTCTTTTTTTTCTGCTTCCACTTTTTAAGGTTTACATATGGGCATGTGATGAACTTTACTCTATTTTTTAATAGAAGTTTTTTGGTTGCCCAGGCAACCTCTGGGCTTGAGAAGCAGTAGAGTGGTGTGTGATGCCTGGTGTTAGCAGACACCAGTGATGTGTATGAGCACATACCAAGTGTCAGATCATGAGAAGTGTATTTTTCTCAGCACCATGCCCATGGACTGACCCACTGAGAGAAGTAGCATGGTCACAGTGCCTACAGAACAGCCAGATTCACGCAACCTGACTGAGAAAGAGCACCTTAAACGTTGCTCAGATTAGGTACAGAAGAAGACAGCTCCCAAGGCATGTGATCCCATCTCCAGACAAAAGGTTTAGTGGAGAAGACACAGATGGTTTTTTTGACCAGTGGCAGTACAGTGGACGTTCCTGGAAAGAGTGGAACAAGCCGGTGTCATCCCACAGTGATATGATCTCCTTGCTGGGTACCAAAACGACCTCCCACGCTATATTATCTGGAAAACACAAGAGATGATAATAATCTCTGTTGTCCCTGGCATAGCCTCAGGGAGGTAGCACACTGAGTTCTTATGTGTTAGCCACTGAAGGGGAAGAAATGCTTAGGCATGAATCCTTGCATGTTCCTATAGTTCCTGTGTGCAAAAGGGTCTTGAAAGGGTCTAACTGCCTTACTGAAAATATCTACTGTGTGCTGTATCCTGCTATCATGAGACTCCTTTTCCTGCTCTCCTAGAGCTGTACCATTGAGGTCCACCATCACCAGCAGAGCAGACAAGGAAGTTAAGTTGTAAGAGACCAGCATTTCACTGCTGTCATATGGGAAGTGCACGCGGCAGTAAATGAACTTTCTGCAAACAGAAATGCATAATTTCCAGATCAGCGGCCTGGTAGACTGCTTTAGAAACAAATGCCAAAAGAGTGGTTTGGTTGAGTCATAAAAAAGCTTGGTCTGATTACTGCAGTAATTTCTGTTTGCGATGTGGGAAATCCCACAGGCCTCCATCAGCTTCTTGCCATTTCAGCTGCTGCATAACGGCAGTCCTGTGATGCATGGAGTCTGTTGAAAGAAAATGACAAAAAACCAAGTTTAAATATCATGAAGTGTAGTTGTTTTGTGTGTGTCTGACAATAGAACATTGCCAAATAGACCTGAGGATGTGACAAAAATGTTCAACACAATCAGCACAAATATTGCAGTGTGAAATACCATTTTGCCTGGAAATCGTCTCCTGTTTGCAAGTCTCCACTGCAGTCCTCCTCTCTTAGAAAAAGCTCATTCCCCATTGAAAAGTGACTGGGGAAGTGATGGAAAGAATGGACCCCTTGGATTCCTTAATAAAAAGGGTGGTTACAGGAGAAAATCCTGCAGAGCATCAATTGGATATAATTAGCACCTGCCCAAGGGAAGTAGGTGACAAGTCATTGTTCCACCTGGCTCCACATACATACAGTTGGAGAAAAGCTTTCTTCCCATGAAGATAACTCATCATTTCAGGCTTTTACAACTTTCTTCTCAGAGCCTGAGGAGGTGCATAGAGTATACCTAAAATTCAGATATTGTCTGGTAAAATGATTTCAGGCATCAAGACCTGCATAGATTCAAAGGTCCCTTCGTGAGAGGGGAATAGACACCATCAGAGCCTCAACAAGGGACCAAGAGTGTCTTGTTCTAGTACCAACCCAGACAGCACAAACATGGTCCTGCACTGACTTTGGTTCTGTTAGTGCTGTATTTCAGTGTGATGCTTATCCAGCACTGTGAGTAGAAGGGTCCTTTAAATGACTGGAGGAATAACTGCCAGTCTCAAAAGAGGTTGGTGACAGATCTTTTAATGGATAATTCCTGCTTTTTCCTCCTTCTCTTAAGGATTGAATTGTACCCAAGTGTGAGGGGTCAACAAAAGCTTTCCAGAAGTCCATGGTCCATGACTGAAACTTGAGCGGTACACATGACCTAATTAGGCAATGTTGCAAGATATTCCTAATATTTGTCATCTGGCCAGTTCAGGCTGGAGTATGTGATGGACCCTGATAGCTAGGCTGAGGCATGAAGAATGAACAAGACACAGATAGTGGAGTACACCAAACGATAACAGTAATTTTGCTGTTCTGATGGGACCCTGAGGATATTGTAATCCAATAAATTTTCCATGTTCATACCCCCCCATATCCATACAATCCATACAATCTGCTTAGTTTCATATAACTATAACCTACTTGCTTTTTCTGGTGTATGTCTTCATCCCCTTTAGGCAGTGCAGACCCCTGGCTTTGGGTGCCTTCCCTCATAGCTGGAACATGGCAGCTGAGTAGCAGCTGGGTAGCTGCTTCTACTTGCATCATGACAAATGTAAGCCATAGATCTGGAAGTTGTCCTCATGAGATGCCATCGGGATGTGCGTGATCCAACACCTTGCCAAAGTCTTCACGCTTGCGGTCTCTAATCTTAGCACTGATCCTCAGCTTCATGATAACATGTAAACTTAGAGATCTCAGGGGCTCTGAAGCAGCCACAACCAACCTATGGTTGGTCCAAACTCTACAGTAAGAGTCCTCATATCATGGCAGGTCTCACAGGAGTCTGTCACAGATGTTTACAGTTCAGCAACCTTTACCCTAAGAGCTAGACATAAGCTTCAGAGCCTTGTTGGTAACAGCTCTTGTAACCTTGGGGGTCTTGGAATTTGGTAATAAGCCCTGTAACCCCCAAAAATCTGAAATCTTGCTTTAATGTTAGTTGTTGTCCTGGTCATAGGCTCAAGCCCACAGCTTAAGGACATCTGTCCATCTGGGAACATTTCATAAGACAATTCCCCGGCCCCATGTTAGTCCTGGATCTAGCAGCACCAATATGTGTGGTGAGCAGCAAGATTTTGTGGCATTTTGGAACACAATTGGCATGGTTGTTGTGGAGTGAGTGTGTGGGGTGTTGGAGGGGAGTTTAGGGAGGGGTTAAGGAGTCAGTGCAGGTTTTTGAGAACTGCATGGAGATCCCAGAGGAACTCTGGTTGCTGCTCTCCTCCCCCGTGCCCCTGGCAGCATTGCCCACCGTCCTACACCTCTGCAGCCTGCAGCACACAGGCAGGGGACAGGTGTGTGCTGCAGGAATGGCCAGTTGTTCCCTGTCTCCCCCAGAAACCGGGAGCAAGCTGCAGTGGGGCATTTCTGCTGCTGCCAGCTGTCTGCCACAGTGTGCAAGAGGCCACAGTTAAGACAAGCTCTGCTTTCCTGGGCTCTTCCATCTCATCAGAGAGTCTGAGCTAATATCCAGCTAGAGTGGACTTGATTACTTGCCTGAGGAGTGATGCCAGTGGGAAATGAGAGTACTGCAGTGTTTCTCAGGCTGTTATTACAGCACTATTTAATAATGCTTAAAGCGTGACCAGCAGCAACCCTGGTGCTTGTCCTGGTTTGTGTTGGGCCCTAGATACACTGTTAAGAGGCACTAGTTTCTTGTAAGTTTTTTCCTTAAGACAACTATTTTGCTTAGGGATTTTTTTCTGTGCTTAAGGATCCATGTGAGCTGACCCTGTTTTGGGTTTGATCCTGGAAGTGGAGGAGTACTTGGGAGCCAATCGAGCAAAGCACTTCATCACCGGCTTAACCTCAATTGCTCAGCTCTCTGTTCAGTGGGAATCCTCACATGCCTGAGGGCTTTGCAGAGCTCTGAGCACCTCAGGGCGTCAAGCCCATTACCCAGCACTTCCACAACTGGCTGAGTGTGATTCTTGGCCCTGCCGTGGCTCTGGGAATCGGGCCAGCCATCCTTCTGGTTAGTCAATTGGCAAAGCTGCCAGTCTGCTCAGCTGCTGTCCTTTCCAGGAACTGGCATCTCTGGGGAAGAAGAGCACTAATTCTTAATTCTTCTGCATTTCACTGTTAGTTTTCCCTGATTCATAATGTCATGACTGATTCTTCCCTCTTGATCCAGGAAACTTTAGTGGCTACAACTGTGGTGAATGCAAACATGGCTGGACTGGCCCTGAATGCAACAGGAGGAAGCCAAGAGTTGTGAGGAAGGACATCCACTCCCTGACAGCAGAGGAGAGAGAGCAGTTCTTTGATGCTCTAGACCGTGCCAAGACAACCATTCACCCGGACTATGTCATTGCAACTCAGCACTGGAGAAGTCTGCTTGGTCCAAGTGGAGAGGAACCGCAGATTGCCAACTGTAGTATTTATAACTACTTTGTTTGGCTTCATTACTACTCAGTCAGAGACACGCTATTGGGTTAGTGCTTTTCTTTTCCAATGGGCTCTGCAGGTAAAGAAAAGGGTGAAAGTAACACTGCTGAGCACACAGTGTGCTTAACACAGGTGTGCTGCTTCATCAGGCAGTGAGTCCCAGTAGGAGGCACAGAGCTG
Source organism: Daphoenositta chrysoptera (assembly GCA_013397915.1). Taxonomy (NCBI): domain Eukaryota; kingdom Metazoa; phylum Chordata; class Aves; order Passeriformes; genus Daphoenositta; species Daphoenositta chrysoptera. The sequence goes on along the minus strand of VZRO01006325.1, from coordinate 997,305 downwards.
TGGAGTGAGAGTTGGTGGTGAGAAGCTGGTGGCCATCAGTACTCGAGGGAGATGTCCTTTGGACCTGCTATGGTCTGGTCTCCCCCGCTCCCCCATGGCAGCTGGAGCACTCCAGTTGCACTCCTGGTGCATCATCAATCTGACAGGGAGCAATGCAGAGTCTTCACTTGAGTGAACTGAAGTGTGGTCAGGCAGCGACTGACTTCAGAAAGATGTTCCCAGTCCACAGGACAGGGTGGATGCAGTGGCAGTGGGGAAAGGGGCTCTGCAATGGGGAAGGCACAGACCATGCAGAGATATTTGGGACCAGAGTGCTACTGCTTTCTGTGGCCTTCAGCAAGTCACTAAGGATGGGCTTTGCCTGACTAACCACAGCCACCTTTTAAAACCAATGGTCTTTGCCTGACTAACCACAGCCACCTTTTAAAACCAGCCTAGGTTAGAGGTTTGGGTATCTAACCCCATGCCTTCTCCCAAATCCAGATTACTAGTCCTCATTGCTTTTCTAGACAGAAGTACCTGTACCTGCCCCATTTCACAAAGCCTACTTCTTTCAAGAGGAGCACAAACCAGTATGGCTTTTCTGCCTGGCAGTCCCATGTGCAAGCTGAACAGCCCATATCTATCTCCTTGCTAGAGGGCGACAGCTACCCTGCATGGGTTTCATTCAGTTTGCCCCCTGACACAGTTCCATTTTGCAGGGATGAAGTCTCTGGCCTAGTGGGAGCAAAGGCCCTTCACGGGACAGGACAATCATGGGGAAAGGGGCAACTTCTAGTGCTGCTGCAATGGTAAATGCATGCGTAGGTGGGTTGAAGCTTTCTACAGTGATAAACAAATCCATACGTGGTTTGAAGTCTCTCACCTCTCACCCAGCAAAAGTACAGTACAAGAAATAACAAGCACAATTTGAAGAAAGCTGGCAAAGGATTCCAGATTACTATTGGCATGGAAAATGCTGAGGTTCTCTTAATAGATACATGGCGTAAGTCTTGCAGCTGAGCAAGAGAATGAGATAATGCACATAATAGCAAGGAGATAGAAAGTAAGAAAGTAAAACTGAAAGAAAAGAAAGTAAAACTGCTTTTTAAAAATCGAAATCCACTAAAGTGGGAAGAAATCTTCACAATATCCAACTTTTTAAGGAATGTGAAGTTTTGAGAAGCACTGGAGCAAATATCCACAGAGGAGTTTGCTTCACTTGTCTCAAGTAAGTGATGTAGCTTCTGAGGTGTGCATTCTTTTCAAAGATGCAGAGCCGAAGGTTCTTGTTTAACTCTACTCCAGGGAATAAAAGAAGGTATTGGCTTTCTCTCCAGCCTAAATACTTATTTTATCTTCCCTTTTTAGGTCCTGGCCGCCCCTTCAAAGGTATTGATTTCTCCCACCAAGGACCTGCCTTCGTTACTTGGCATAGGTACCACTTGCTGTGGCTGGAGAGGGAACTGCAGGTTAGCTGAACAGCCTTTCCTTTTCCTTGAACAGCTTCTCCCTTTTGCTCTGTCACTTTGTTCAGCCAGCCCAGGGTAAGCTACTTCCTAGGACAGTTTCTCAGTCAAAGTCCCAGGAGTATTTGGTCACTGATCTTATTTTTTTTTGTTTTAAGTGAAATTAATGCTTTCGGAGTGCTGAGGACTGAATGGTTTCTCACTGTGAACAGTGATGTGAAGGTTATCATGGAGATTTTTTTCCCTTCATCTCCACAACAGAGGATAGAAGATGTCAAGTAACAGTATTTATTAATAAAATTGAAGCAACACCTTCATGTAAACTTGGTAACTGATATTGTTGGCTGATGTTGAAGATACCATTGCAGTGAAACCAGCTCTAAATATTACTCCCTTTAAATATGACATATGATACATTTAATACATACATATATTTAGCAACATGCCTTTTAAACAAATATATGTTAACATGCCTGAGAGTCACTTGCAGAAGCACAGACTCATTTCCATTTGCATGACTTCTGCATTGGCAATGTTGTTGTATTTCAGCCTTACAGATCTCTAATGAAAATGGTTGCTTATCAAAATAGCTGCAGGATCTTGCTTGTGTGAAATTGTATCTGGCAAGAAAGCACAATCAACGCACTGTACTCCCCTATTAACACAAATTCTGATTCCTCCCCAGGGCCAGTTTTCTGGAACGAAAGCCAACCACATGCACAATTTTACCCATTACCCACTTACATCACTCAAAGCCTCTTACTTGCTTAAGGCTCTATTCATCTCTGCTCCTGCTCTGCTGCCTGGTCTCTGAGTTGGCAGAAAGCCTAACATGGCCAAAAGAAGTGCAGTCCCACAGTAGGGAAACTAGTGGCAATGTCTTTGCTTAGACTGATTTAATGCCACAATCCTTTGGAAGGAGTTGGATCGGCACTGTGAGATGCAGGTGGCTGAAATGCAGAACAAAAAGCAGAATATTCAGAGAACTATCCAGTCAAACAGCTTGAAGGAGTCCCTTTCTTTCTCTTTCCTTTGGAGGTGATTCCCAGCTAATGCATTTCTGTCCCTTGCAGCGTCTGACGGGCAACGAGTCCTTTGCGCTGCCGTACTGGAACTTTGCCACAGGTAGGAATGAGTGTGACATCTGCACTGACCAGCTCTTTGGAGCATCACGGCCAGAGGACCCGGCCTTGATCAACCCGAGCTCCAGGTTCTCCCGGTGGCAAGTGGTTTGTAACAGGTACGAGAATATCCAGGGCAGGCTCGCGTATGGACAAGACCTTGTCATTCAGCACGGACAGCGTGGGCTGCTCTCTCAGTGTGAGTGAGTGGCAGGAAAGGAGCCAAGACATCTTCTTTAAAACTGGAAATTGCCATCAGTTTATGTGTAGATGGTGCTGTGTAAACTTTCTCATATTATGGAACTGTGTTTTTTAAAGATGATTCTTCTAGTACAGGATTTTAGTTGATTTAGCCAGTTTATGGCTGCCAAAAGTCTGAAGAGTTTCCATATTGGCAAGTATCTTTTGAACGAAGAAATGCCTGTGTGTTTGTTCTCTATAACATACACCCAACTGATCTCAGCAGCAGAAAAAGAGAACTGTTTTGGCATATAGGAAGCTAGAGATAGGCTGAAAAGTCTGCTACCTTGTTTTGGATGAGACCCTAAGCCTGATATATTTAATGCAGTTTGGGGATTGACTTTGAGGTATCTGAGATTTCACATGAAAAACAACACAGAGCCAAGCCAGGAGCTTGCTGCCAGCGCTCTGTGGGAATGTGTGACTCGTGTGAGAGCAGGGCTTTGACAGGGGATTCAGATGCAGGATTGGGGTGCTGTGACATAAAATGCTTTTGTTTTCAATATCCATACATCATTCTTCTCCCAGCTCAGGGGCGGTGTGCATTTAGTCAGACAGAGGTACCAAAACCTCAGGGTTTTTCAAAGGAGTCTCTTTTTGTGGATACCTAAAGAGGTATTTGAAATTCCAGCTTTAGGCACCAGTTGGCTTTAAGTCCTGTTCCTACTTTTTCTCAAAGATAAATAGGGCTTTGGTTTTTTTCTTGAAAACTGAAGTGAATAACTTTTGCCTTGCCAAGGTTAAACCAAGAAGAGCTTTTGTTTACTTCAGAAGTTTCTGAAAACGCTGTTTCATTTCACACTGAATAGCACAGATTTTTTTTTTTGTTTCACAAATGTTACACTGTTTTTCCCTTCTCCTTCCCTCTTCCTCTCCCTGATATAAAGGATTTGCTCCCCATTAGTTATTGGGTAACCCCTGCAACAGCAGCTTCTTCTCAAAGGCCCTGAAAAAAGAGGATGCAATGCATTGCTATTGCTTTTCTTCTAAAGGCGATGAGGGATGGAAAGTGAAAACCTGTTTTCTGTCATGCATTTTCTCAGCTCACACCACAGCTCACATTTCACTATTTTTTTTCCCTTTTTGTTAAGAGTTAAAAAAATAGTCCTTACTCAGGAGTGAAAGTTTGTCAATTCAAACTTGAAGTCTGTTTTACATGGCCTGACAAAAACTCTTCTTCCAAAGCCCTTGGGAGGGTAGAAAGCACGATGGGAGTTGTGCTTGCCTTTTTTAAAGCATCCTCTCTCTGTGGACAATGAACCTGGTAACCCTTGGTCTAAATGACTGATGGTCCAGAGAGGATGCAGAGCCACAGAAAACAGTGTCACAGTGACAGTCCTGCTATGAATTAATCTCCCAGGCCATGGGAGGTGAACTGAGCTGCCACAGGACGTGTCCATCCCAAACCTCTGCTCTCTCACATGTATAGCTGAGGCCTCTTTACACTGCATGAGCAAAAGCCAGCAAACAAGGCTTTCATCAGCTTCTTCTGACTTGTGCCTCTGTGTGTTCTGCGCTCAGTCTGGATGACTACAACCGCCTGGTCACGCTCTGCAACGGGACTAACGAAGGGCCGCTGCGGCGGCGGCCGCCCCGGGGCTCGGGTGAGCAGCTGCCCACCGTGGAAGACGTCAGGAGGTGCCTTTCCCTGCAGGAGTTCGACAGGCCCCCCTTCTTCCGCAATTCCAGCTTCAGTTTCAGGTTTGTCCTTTGGCTCCTCTGGAGCTGGCTGGGTCGCTGGTTTTCTTTATGAGCGTGTTTGTCAGCTAAATGTGATTACTTGATGGTGCTTTTACCCGTCCGCAGGAATGCGCTGGAGGGCTTTGATAAACCAGATGGAGTCCTTGACTCACCGATGCTGAGCCTTCATAATTTGGTTCACTCTTTCCTGAATGGGACCAGCGCTCTCCCTCATGCAGCTGCCAACGATCCCATCTTTGTGGTATGCCTTTTACCCCCAGCGTGATTGACCATGGCTGTGGCTCAAAGGCACAGAAATTTTTTCACCAGAGATTTGCAGGAAAAGTAAAGTGAATTCTCTAAAAATTAGTTACTTAAATAGAGAAGGAGGAATTATTTTTCTTTTCTTGAACACTGCCACACCTGCATAAATGTTGAATAAAAAGGAAAAAAAAATCTCAGGGTAATTTGTAAAATATAAAATAAGATTCTAGGGAGAAGAGCTGCTATTCCAAGTCATGCTGCCCTGAATCCTTTCATTAGGTGGTATCTAAATTTAATGGCTTATATTACATAATTTTACACCAGCAAGGTAAGGTGAAAGTGGGTCTAGTTATTTTCAAGCAGTAGATTGAGTGGCTTGTTTCTTTGTTTCAAAATTTACAGGTTAAAAGGAAGTCCATCTAATATCAGGGTCTCTTGGGAAATAGAAAGAATGTGATTTCACTGGTGCATCGGAATAGTGCTGCACTGCCATGAGCAGCACAAATAGCAATGTGCAAATAAAATGCCAGTAGTTGACTCTGCTTATACATCTTTCTCCCTGAATGAATTCATGCCAATTTATTTTCCTCTTTGTTGGATTAAACCACAGTGCTTACATTACTTATATAAATTCTTTTTATGTTATATCTATATATTATGTAGATACATTTCTTTCTTACTTTTATTTTAAGTTTTCCATCTCTTTTTGGAGAAATTAGTCCAAATACTTACATAGTGGTTCTCCAGATTGTTTCCTTAATAATTCTTAAATTCTTGCGTTAGTTTCTACACAGTGAAATTCATTTGACTACGCTGTAATTTTGTACAAAAGATTATCTTCTATAGAATATTTTCCAATTTTTTCCAGGGTTGTAATAAAAAAACACGAGTACATCAGAAATTAGTTTCAGACATTTGTAGTAGTTGTCTGAAAAAACTTTCCTGTATTAGTTACTTATAGATCTATAAACTCCCCTGATCAAATGCATGGGCGCCTGGAGCTGTGGAGCTGGTGGCACATGCTCTAAAATGAGCATGATGGAGTTAAATTTCCTGCAACTTTCCATACTTGTTCAGAGATGAGAAAGATTAAAATAAATTTGAAAGGCACATTCACCTGAACAAGCTCAGTGGTTCCTCACCTGAGAAGATTCACCTGCCCATTCGATGCCAGCTGATGTTAAACTGTATGGAGAAAGATCTTACTGTGAACGAGCAGCAGCAAGGGTGTATAAAGCAAAATGTCCCATGCAGAAGATCAGTTTAGTCTTCTCATGAGCTTTTCTGGTTTTCCATTCTGTAAATCCCATCTAAATTAGATTACCCTCTTCCATCTCTTCAAACGCTCCAGCCACCTTGCGTGTTTGTCGAGTGTTTTAAAGGTGATTGAGTCTGAAAGAGCTTAATACACGTGTGTGCCCATGCCTGGATTTGCAGGTTCTTCACTCCTTTACTGATGCCATCTTTGATGAGTGGATGAAGCGTTTCAAGCCCCCTAACAACACTTGGCCTGAGGAGCTGGCCCCCATCGGGCACAACCGGCTGTATAACATGGTCCCTTTCTTCCCTCCGGTGACCAACGATGAGCTCTTCCAAACTGCGGAGCAACTCGGCTACACCTATGCCATTGACCTGCCAGGTACGTCCCAGGACGCTGCTCCTGGCCAAGTCATGAGACTGCTCACATTTTCCATGGCACAGGCATGTATAAAATAGGGAACCTTTCACAAAACCCACAGGTCTATTCACCTGCTCGCTACCCAACATTAATATTTGGGTACCTGGAGAGATGTACCTGGGTGTTTCATGTTGTAAACCCTGCGTTTTAAAGATTTTCCATGTCTGTAGCTGGGATGTACCTTAGGGTTTTTCTATGCATTTGAAATTACCTTTGACACAAATCAGACAAAGACAAAATAGCTGGAAAGCACAGTATTTATGCACAAAATCCAAATTTTTCAAGAAGATATTAAAATATTTGTAAAAGGCAGAAGAGTAAGCACTGCATGAAAATCATGCTTCAGCTCCTTTTCCAAAGATTAAATCTAAGCAGTTTCTTTCTCCACTTCAGTATTACTTTAAGAGGCAGCAGGTGCTTATCTAACCTGTGTGGGCAGGAATTTCTTCTAAATGCTTACCATATATCTGTGGTTTTAATCTGTGGAGACTGTTTAAAGATCTATAGACTGCAAAATATTGAAACCATTGTCCTCAGGCTGCATCCGTGCAGGGGAGTCCTACTTTGTGGACACAAGCTAGCTGCTTCTGCACTGCTTTTCTCAGGGGCATCCCCAGAATTTTCTCTGAAAATTTAAACTTCCCATCTTATGGAGTTTAAGTTTTCCTGCCTTTGGACTACTGTCCCCCTCTCCTGCTTTGAAAACGTGGATGGCCCTTTGGCATGAGGCACCCAGAGAGGAACACGGGCAGCTTGTGACTTTGCTGCTTCTCATCTCACACCTAAAATGTTGTTAGCTCACTGGGAAGGAGGGTATCTATCCCTGTCTGTATGGCCAGTGTTCAGACAACAAAGCTTTTATATCCAAACCCTTCTCTTTCATATAAAAGAAAAAATTGCTAATTGTACTTCAGGTAATCACATTAGAAATAAATATATATTAATATATTGCTGGTTCTTACTTGAAAGGTGGTAAAGGGGTAAACAATTCATGTTGGGACTTTACTAATTTTTGGAATGATTGTAGTCAACTTTTTTGAAGACTGCAGATTGGGGCACAAGACTTTTGGTTGCTTTTATAGTCAGTGTGACATCTCCCTTAGCTATCTGTCTCCTCTAACCCATATGTCTAGATAACTTTTAAATATGTGCAGTCCTCCTGAGAGGTTTTTTTTTTGATTGTTTAGTCAAACATGATTATTGTCATCTCAGTATATGAAGCATTCTTCAGAAAAGGAGAGCAGGCAATTTTTGCTTCTGAAAGCATAAATGAAAACACAAAAATTCAGTCAAGAGGAGCAGTGTTATTATAGGAATAAGCAATATTTTCTTCGAAGACAGTGGTTCTTCAGAAGTAGTTCAAAACCAGCAGATGTGATCTGGAGCTGGTCAGCAGTACTACACTAAGGTGTGTTTTTAGTTAAGTTTGACAATAGGCTGCTTTGTGGTCTTTAGAAAATTTGAGGGTTTTCTGTTGACCAAAACAGCTTGGAAGCAGCTGTCTTGAAATGTCACTATAGAAAGAATTGCTTACATCAGTCATAATTTTGGCCAAATTAGCTGAAAGAATGGTCTTTTTGTCTTGTCAGTGTTAGTCTTTACCATTCCCAGCACCTTAATTTGTATGAATTATTGAAGTTTAAATTCAGCTCTAGAGTTTTGTGGCAGGAAGCATCTCCAGCTCTGGTACATGTCTCAGTTAGGTGGTGGGTTACAAGCTTTTCCTGTGGCCAGTAGGTCACTAAGCTGCACAAGTAATCACAATTATCAGCATGTAGGAAACATTATGTCTTCCATGTAATTGGCAAAATTGAATTATGGGCTGTCCTCACTTCAGTCATTTCATATTTCCAGGTTCCCTTGAAGAAACCCAAGCATGGGCTGTCATGGTCGGATCCACAATTGGAGGAGCACTTATAGCTCTGGCTGTGCTTGTTCTCCTGCTTGTACTTTTCCAGCACCGAAGGCACAGAAGAGGTTTTGAACCACTGATGAATGTGAGCTTCAGCCCCAAAAAGTACATGGGAGAGGCCTAGTGCCCTCACTCTTTCAGTGCTTGCTCTTGTAGGAAGCGACCTTGATTGCCTTACTGAGATCGTAGCTGAGACTTTATCACACACTCCTTTGGCAGCTTCTCATTGTTCTCATTCAGGTTTTTCCCGTTATCTTGTGAATTGTAATGTGTGAAGTCTCTGGGTACATAGGAGCAAGGCCCAAGTCAGACTAGATTTTTTTCATTACTAAATGTTATCAGGAGTGTGTGACACTTCTAAATCATCCTCTGTAGATTTAGATCAAGACAGCTAAGAATCCAAATAGGAGAAAACCAACTGAGTAACCAAGATAATTTTTCACCTCAATGTGTTCTTGATTTAATTTAGCAGCATTAAGATGTGCTTAAAGTTATTAATTCTACATGTATATTTGAATAACATATTATTTTACAGTTATCAATAAATATTATTAATAACATAGTCTTGTTTTAAGGTTCAAAATATTTCATGCTGTTTGACAAAATACTATAGGAACACCCTGGTTACAGTTTATTTCAGAAACATGATAAATTCTGTATGTTATTTCCAATAAAGTTGATGTTAGCAACACCAGGTAAACTCTGAAACTCCAATTCTCCAAAAATTTAGGAGCAGGATTTCCCTGACAGCTAGATATACACGTGTTTTACCTCTGTGTTAGAGACCTTGGACAGAAGTTGAATGTAGGACTTAACTTTTTTGACTCTGATGAGCTGTTCTATGAATCTAGACTTAAACTTCCAAATTTCCAAAGTCTGGATGCCGGACTCAAGGTAACAAGACTAAGATAACTTACATTACTCAGGTGTGCAGGTGGGGAATCAGGTTTGGATGTGGCAGTCACTAGGCCCCATCCTAAACATTCCTTTATACATTCCCTATATATTTCTTTATTTAGACATAGATTTGAAGCCCATTTGTGTGGTTCTTCTGTATTATCTTGAAATAGGTTTCTTTACATACCAAATGATGTCTTGAACAGATCCTGTCAGCTTTGGTGCTTGATATATTATATTAATGAAGTGTTCAGACTTTGTGTATTGTGGGCTCCTGAGTCTTATAAAACCTTTGCTTTTGTAGCCTTGAATAAAAAAATTAAGTTAGCAGCAGTTTCTGGCTTTTCTTTTAGGCCCGCTCAGTACTATCTGTGTGGACTAGGAAGATGATTTTCACATATACTTAGCTTTGAATATGTGTAACTCGCAAAACTTACCTCTAGAACGCAGACTTTTTGGGGCAAACAAAGTTGTGATTTGCTCACCACACACTCAGATAGCCCTTGCTCCATCAGGTGGACAACAATCTGCTGCCATTTCTGCTGTTTTGTGGTGCCTTTGCAGGGATCCCAGTGCGCTTGTTCCTGGATTATGCCCAAGATGTCAAAGGTTGAAGCACTTTTTGTACAGCAGCTCAGCTCAGTACCTTAGTTTCCAACTCAGGCTGCCTTTTAGGGGTTTTTATTATTTAGGGACCAGTGTTATCTGGCGCTGACGACATCAGATGAGGTCTCCAGAGATCTAGCTTACACATGTGTCATATTAGCTGACCCTGATCAGTGTCAGAAGGCAGCTAGGTCTGAGATCCCCATGTGCCTTTCTCAAGGATTTGTCAGCTGTTTTCCAGCACTACAAGGCTATGGGTCTTCATATAGAATCACAGAAGATTTTGGGTCCAGATCATCTAGTCCAGCTGCTCTGCAATGAGCAGGAACATCTTTAAATAGATCAGGTTGCTCAGAGCCCTGTTCACCCTGACCTGGAATGTTTGAAGGGATGGGGCATCCACCACCTCTCTGGGCAACCTGTGACAGTGTTTCACCATCCTCATTGTAATAAATTTATTCCTTATGTCCAGTCTAAACCTACTCTCTTTTAGTTTGAAACCATTATCCCTTGTCCTATTACAACAGGCCCCACTAAAAATTTTGTCCCTACCTTTCTTGCCCCATTTGAGTGTTGAGTGTCCAAGGTCTCCCTGGAGCCTTCCCTTCTCCGGGCTGAAACACCTAGAACATGCACCAGTTCATGCTAAACCCTAATTTAGAGAGCTGCTATTGGGTGGAGATTGACACATGAATTTTTGTCCTTCATGGGACGTGGATGGCAAAGTTTAGGAGGTACTCTAGACTGCTGTTTCCAAGGGTGGATGAGAATTTTCCTTGGGGTCACAGGGTGCCCAACTAGCTTCATCAGCTTGGAGGTTTGGATGCTGCTGTCCCAAGGGTTTGCTTTGCAAGCTGCCCTAGTTATGGGCAAGTAACTGTGGCAGTGGGGTAGAGAAAGGGGGAAAAAGAGAGGAGAAATGTGAAAAATGTAGCACAGCAGCTAACTACACAACCGCAGAAAATCAGGAGCCACAGAAGGAGATCCGTGACAGGCAGAACCGTGGTGCTGGAAAGGACCTTTTTAATCCAGTCTGTGAGAAAGCCTGAGGACAGAGATAAGGGCTGGAGACCTAGTGACTGCCTCCTTTCTTCAGGCATTTGGAAGTGCTGCCAAGGGCAACGGCTGCAGTCCACTCTTACATTCTGTTAAAACAGATTTTGCCTAAGAGCCTGTGGGTAAAGCTGAGTTGTTCTCGTTTCACATGTAGACTGAGTGGAAAGGTATTTTCCTTTCCAGGAGAAAAGCAATGAGGGTATTAGATCGATGCTATGCACATAACAAGTACTAGGGTCAAAGACCTGCGCATTCCTCTTTTCGCTGGCTGGAGCTTAGTTCGGTAATTAGGGCTTTAAAACTCTGAGTGGACCGAACAGCTGCTTATAAAAATCTGCAGCTGTATCGAGAGCACAACCTGCCCTCTCGTGGCTTACTGGAAAATTACCTGGTGACAGCAGAAAGCTCTTTTTCTCCCTCTTAAAAATGTACAGCAACCAAGAAAAGCTGTGTCTTTGGTAAAAGAAAGAAGCACAGGTCAACTTCGTATGAAATTCTTAAAAAGAAAGGAAATTGAGTACTGTCACTTTAAAGAACGGATGGAGGAAATCCTGCAACAAGTCTGATTGTAAAGGTTAGTTAACATGTTTAATTATTCCATTCATCCCAAACTACAGAAGAAGCATTTTTTGTTGCTGGTTTATGCAGGTGTTATTAAATACCTACCGTGTCTTGTTTCATAAGTTGTCCTGACGCTGCTGGGGTGGGATGAAGAGGGACGCTCAAAGGCTCCCACAGATGCCTAAACTGAGGGAAAGGGTGCTGAAAACATAATATCCCCAATCTCCACATAGCCCTGTACACCCTGGAATTTTCATCCTACAAATCAGTGCAAAGCATAACCTCAGCTGGCACCCATGGACCACCTCTGCCCTCCACTTTTTCCTGTCACATTCATAACTAAACAGCCCCACAGCCCAGCCCAGGGAGGAAGGATGAGGGATCAGCACATCTGTCTTGGTGTGCTTTTTACTCAAGGCACTTTGCTAACAGACGGGAGGTGCGCTGCCGAACGGCTTCAAGCTGAGATGGGTGTAATCATCACCACCCCTGCCCCCCTTTAAAATAATTCCCACTGAATTGCTGCTTTCTTCTGAGAAAATGCTCTGAATCACACAGGAGGGTGTAACAACTACAAATGAGATGTTTGAGCTCTGGAGAAGAAGTGCTCAACACCATGCCTTCCTCAGCCTTTTTTGTTAGCTAGACCCATGCAGCTTTCAGCTTTGCGTGTAGGGCTTTTGTGTGGATCATCTTTCTGAGGAGTTTAAAGCTCTCTGGTCACTAGTTAATTGCTCTCTCACCTGGCTGTGCTGGATCTGTGGGCAGCTAATGCCTCTTTCTGAGTCACCCAGTAGGTTAGGTGCCTAGAGCTTGACACTGTAGTAAGCTGATGAAATCCACATCATCTCTGTCAGTCATGGCATGTGCCTTTGTGAAAATGGGTATCATGAAAATATTCTTAGGGAATTAGTGAGAACCTGTTTTCTGAATAAAATTAAATCTCATTCCTGGTTGTTTAGCTAAATGCTTGAAATGGAATTTGTTCCAATTCTGCTGTGATTTAGGAAAGAAGTGATGTAAAGCTACCACATCTCATGGCTGTTACTATAAAATTGTAAGTTGCAATACCATTGCTGATTTTATTTTGGGGCAGACACATGCCTATGCTTGTGATGGCAGAAAAGAGAAAGAAAAGAAGCAGATTGAAAGACTGTCATCTAAATTTAAGGTGAAGGTGTACAACACTTGTTTTCCTGAACTACTGGCTGTGCCCTATTGTGCAGTGCATGCAGCCAGTAGCATGCCCTGCACACAGGTGCCTGCACTAAGGCAGGTTGTGAACAAAGCTGTGTCTATGATCCTGCTTTGCTTCAGTGCTCCTGCAGCTGAGACACAGCAGATATTCATTATCCAGAGCTTTTTACTGAAACTAGGCTTTCCAAGACCTGGGCGGCCAGACAAAATGGTACCAATGCTGTCCACCTTTTTTACACACCAGCTTCTTCTTGTGAAGGGGCATTCACCTTCTCTTCTGTAGGCTGAAACGACCACGGACAGCAACTGTACCTCTACACTGGGCTTCAAATTAAGACAACATATAAACCTTTGCACTGTATAGATCCAAATCTATGCTCCAATATCAGCAGGGTATGCATGAAATATAAAAAGAAAGCTCCAGGTACTCACCTAACTGCAGAATCTGGAGGTTTGGGTTATTTTGCCTGTCCTGATCTTCCTGAATCCCATCTGCACTTATGATGATGTTACCATTGCCATGTGTTCCCACTTCAGAGGTCTCATTTGTCCTTGGGCCAGGACAGATGGGTTTTGCAGGATAGTAACAAAGCTAGTAAATCTGACAATGAGAGTGAGAAACCTCAACGCACCAAGCTTTTCAGTAGAGAGCAAATAACCAGTCAGGTCTTTTCCACATCACATAATCCATCCCTGTTCATCTCTCCTCCCTTCACTGCCTTGTTCTCTCTGGCCTGTTGACAACTGATGAACCCTGGAGCAACTTCAACAGGCAGAAGGGAAAGAATGTGCGGGTGGACTGCAGCCACTGCCCTTGGCAGCACTTCCAAATGCCTGAAGAAAGGAGGCAGTCACTAGGTCTCCAGCCCTTATCTCTGTCCTCAGGCTTTCTCACAGACTGGATTAAAAAGGTCCTTTCCAGCACCACGGTTCTGCCTGTCACGGATCTCCTTCTGTGGCTCCTGATTTTCTGTGGTTGTGTAGCAGAGAGCTCAGCTGTCTGTTCTGGATATGGTGAATTGTGTTATGTGGATTTACAGCTGGGAGGCAAATGCTTAGATGTTCAGTGGTGAGGCCACAAAATCTCCCTTGCATCTTCCTTCACTGGGTGATTTCATTGCTGCATCTAGGCTGCTTCCAAGCCTGTTTCCCTGCCATCCATCTCTGCTTGGTCCATACTGTCTCTGACCAGTATTTTTTTTATTTCTGACTTAGAAGAAGGTCTTCTGAGGTTTCTTTCTTCTTTCTTCTTCCCCGTCCCCCCCGCACCCCAGCCTTCTACTTGAAAACATCTATCAATGGCTTTATATTTATGTGGAGGCATTATTGTTCAAGTATCTGTAAGAGTTTCACAGTTGCCTCCTCTGCTTGAGTTAACTAAATAGCTGCTAAACATGTTAAATGCTCAGAAGCCGTTCTTGTCAGCAATAAGGCTGGTGACTGGCTTTGTTGGGGCTGGTTGCCACCAATTTCAGATACAGCCTGAAGTGCTTATTAAACCTTCTTCATTGGTTTCTTTTTCATTTTTACCAGAGACTTCCAAACTCCAGCCCAGTGTTTATAAGCAAATTTTTCACTCTCTTTCAAGCTGCCATCCCGTGGTCAGTGGCTGCCCGGGGTGGGGAGACCTTGCCAGGGAGCTGCTTCTCCCGGTGTTGCTGCAGGCGGCTGTGCAGGGCGAGGGCACTGGAGGAGAAGCGGTGCGCTCAGCCCTTGCAGATGCACATCAAATCTGCTCGCGGTCCTTGGGACCCCGTCAACCAGCGGGTTCGTGGTCAGCAGGTGCGCTCTGCTGGGCGGGCTGTGCTCTCGCCGGTGCCCTTGGCAAGGCTGTCCGGCAGAGCCGAGAACAAACAGCCTCATCGAGAGCAGCTCCGAGGCTGTTGGGATGCGTGTCACATCCCAAGGCGGCCGTGTCTCCTCCCCAAGCCTGGAGACCGGAGCCTCCATGAGCTGTGGAAAGCCTGGTTCTCCTGCAGATGTGTACACCCGCTCGGTGTGCCAAGCCCCACGGATTTACAATTCAGCTCAGAGCTTTGAAAAATACCACTTGTGAAGGCAAAGCACAATCCTTCCTGAGGAAAGAAAAAGCTGGATTTTTTAACACAGGGAAAAGCCGTTCTTTTTGTTTTCCTCCAACATTTTCCATGTGTAATCTTAGGATAAGTTGATTTTGCAAAAGCAATGAGAGCATTTTTTCTAATATAGAATTTTTTGTTTTTAAATGAACCCCCCAACTAAAAATATTTGATCAGGGACATGACACATGTAGAGAGACCTTACAGAGCTCAGTGCTCATTTACACTAAGTCTATCTGCTGGTGAGAAAGCAGTATACCCTGGTGGCTGTGCTAGGACACACAAACACAAGGATAAAAGGTATATTTCTACTTAAAATTGAAAAGGGAGAGAAAAAGTGGTACTTTTTGTTCCAGTCTTCCCTATATCTAAATTTTTTAGCTTGGTCTGGGGATTGCTAGTTGTGGTTTTTTTGATGTATACTTAATTGTGTTATTCAGACAGATGAATTTGTGTCAGCTCATCACAACAGCCTGTCTCATGCTCATTTTTGCTTTAGTTGCTGTCAGTCTCTCAATGTTGGTATGGTTTTTATGTGGAAAACACATCTCTAGAAGCACTTCACAAAATTGCTCTCTCTTGTTTTCTCTAATATTCCATGATTTATTTCATTTGGAAGCAAGGTAGGGGCAGGTTTTACAGAGCAAAATGAATGGGAATGGGAATTTATTGAGCAACAAAATGACTACTTGGAATATTGCCTTTGCCTGAAAAGTGTCAGTAAATTCAATTTGCAACCATGGAATGTCAGATTTTTCCTTCCACATTTCATGGAATGTGTAGTGGAGCTGCTTGCCCTAGAATAGAATCCCTTAGTTTTCAGTTGTGCCTGTGGCATGGTTAAGAATCTTTGAAATTGTTTCAGGCAGGAGTCCCTCAAATATTTCAGCATTTCAGGGCAGTGTAACTGAATTGGGAAACAGAGTTTCCCAAGCTTCACAACAGCTGGGGAAAGAAAAAAATCCAGTCTGAATTTCCAGCATGTTTGTATTGCAGTGCAGGATAGTCCCAGTTTTGTTTTCTGCTGGGAGGTGCCCAGAGATTTCACTTTTGTTTGTTCCTCTAGAGACTTCTCCAGTCTCCCTCCTCTCTTCCACATTGCTTGCCTTGTCCTTTTGGCTCTTCCTGCCTTACTTGTCAAATATGTCTACTTCACCCTCCTCTAACTTACCTATTAATATTCATTCCAGTGGGGGAAGGTAGAATGATGAACCTAGGCTGTGTTTTAAAGAAGCATCACAAACTGAGTAGCATAAAGAGTTGTCCCATGTGCTAACCATTTGTATAGTGTATACTCTGCTGTTTTAAGTACAGTCAGGGTTACAGTTGAAAGATGGAAGTTTTTAACATCTAATAAATAGTGTGTGAAGAGTTTCTATATTTATAATTTTATTGATTGTTTTGAATTAATTAATCTCTATCAAAACTGAATAAATGCATAATTGAATAAAATCATTAACCAGAAAAAAGAAAAACTTCATCACAAAAATTAAAATCAGGAGCCAGACTAGGCATCTTTATCTGTTTCACTTTAAGGACATTTTTTACTGATATTCAGCTCAAATATTTCCTCTTAATTCCATTATTCTGTAGCTCCTAGACTCATTTAATTTTACTCTTCTCTTTCTCCCATGCTCCTTATCTTGTAAAATAATTTATTTGGAGTAATTATAAGTATCAAAGACCTCTCATTGCAGTAGGCTGGTGTCTTCTCCAAGCCCCTCCTATCCTTCATGCTCCCTCACTGCCCTGTCCCCAGAGCTCCTGGCAGCCCAGCCCTGTGCTCCCTCCGGTGGGCTGGGCTTGGACAGGTGAAGCTGATGGCAGAAGTGAGCATCATCTGTCACACGGAGCTGCTCAAAAATGGGCCATCGTCTCTCTCTTTATAAGACAACACCATTCCTCCTGCAGATCCAAATCCCAGGGGAGGTTTTTTTGCATTTACATCATATTGCAAGAGCTTGACACCTGCACATTCTTTATATTAGCTGGAAATCTGAATGTGATGGCTCTCTGGTATGCCTGAGCTTAGCAATGCATCAAAAAACATTTTCTTAGGCCACAGTTTTCCCTGGATTAACGTCAACAGTCGATTGGATTTATTAATGTTTGCCATCGATACTACCCCAACATTCAGGTTAATGGATATGCATTTCACAGATGCAAATGTAATATTAGGTTCAATAGTGTATTAAACCAAAAGAGTGCTAATAAATTCAGCAAAGCCTCAGAATTTAGTATATCAATATCTTTTCAGTGCTAAGGCTGGTGTTCAAATACCATCTCTAAATTGTAAAAGAACCGACCAGAACCTTTACTTGCCATTCAAATAAAAGCATCTGTTGTTTTCGAACAGTTAGATGGTTGTATTTTCACTTTTTGAAATACTTTCTCACATTTCATTCTCCTTGAATTTTATTTGCATTCTGATGAGACAAAAGAATCAAAATAGGCTTGCGATGTTTCATACAGTCATGAAACAAATATCAGAAGTCTAGCAGAGAAAATTGTTGTGATGTATTTCTAGACTAAAGGATTCAGTGGTGTTTGAATAGGCAGGTAAATTTTTGACACTTAATGGAATCAAATCCCTAGCAATTCACATTTTCATTCTGTTCCAGCAGGATTTAAAGCAAGGCACTATTAATTAACAGAATCTTCTCATAGGTGCACAGGAAAAGAATAATAATTAAAAGAAGTTATTAGTTGTCAGATTTTCCATGATTCACAGAAGACTCCATGCACAGCTTCAGGTAATATCTCTTCAAGGAAGTACCAGAATTTTAAATTGTTGATTTCACTAAACTCTTCTATGACAAGCGATTGTTTTTACCTCTTCAGGAAATACACACAGCAAGGTTTGCCTTGTATTAATAAGATAAGGAATACTACAATATTAGAAGCTGGAAATCATTCTTCAGCCTTCTTCAGAGGCTGAACACTGTAGAGTATTTTTTTTATCTTTGAAAACACAGTGTTTTGGTCTAGGACGGGGAACACAGCAGTCCACTCTAACGAAAGGAGTACATTTCCCAACCCTACCCAAACAATTTCTTCAAGCACTCCTTTTTAAAATGAGCTGGTTTCTCTCAGTTCAGTGACAGACACGCCCAGAAGGTGTCAGGCTTCATCTGTCTCAGAGAGCTGGTGTGGGTACCAGAGGCAGGTACCGTAGTGCCGCTGGAGATGCTCCGCGTGCCATGCGCTGGCTCCAGCCGCTGTCCCAGGAAGCCGTGGGCTTCTTGCTGCTCTGCACATTTGCCAGCTACACACAGATATCTTGGATGCAATGCAAGCTCTGACTCAGTGAGCCTCACTAAAGTCTCCAGTGCTCTTTGATATATCCTAGAAAATCCAAGGCAGTGGGACTAGAAGGTGTAGACACAGGATAGACAACAGATCCAGTCGGCAGCTGAGCCAAACCCTGCCATACCCAGAATGGCAACAGTGCCTCTATTCAGGCGACTAAACCTCCCTTCTCAGGCTGAGATTTAGTTCGCCCAAATCTAGGTTTGTACCAAGTTAGGGTGGGATTCAGCTCACCTAAATTTAGGAGATTGGTTTTCTTGCCTAAACTTAGGCCTTTAGTTTCATTTAAGGTTCTTGGGACCATCCCATTGGATAACTAATTGCCAGTCTGGAAGGATGCAGGGCCTCTGCAGGTCCTGTGTCATGTCTGCTGGCTCTGGGCAGACGCCTTGGCTAACTTAAACTGTTTCAAGTGATGCCAGACAGCAGTATGTGGACATCTGAACAAACCCCTTAAACTTGGAACCTAAGCAACAGAAGAATTTTAAAGAGGCTGCATTGACAGTTTAAAAACCTAGTATGAATTCTTAGACTCCACTGAAGGAATTAGAATAATCCAAACTAAAAAGGAGAAAGAGACCCCTCTAATTTGCCAGATACCACATTTCTTAAAGACCAAGACTGATTTTCATTTTAAGACTCCTGGATCATGGGCAGTCTCATGAAAAAAAACCACAAAAAACCGTGTTTAACAATTGCAATAAAATACTATGATTAAATTAGCTTCTAACATGATTGACTTAGAACTAATAAGTAAGTAAAAACAACAATTAAGTATAATTTTTAAAAGTGTTTTATGTGTAGACACAGAAAGATCTCACCTTTTGCAAAAGAATAAATAAAAATAAATGACTCCTGCCTGGATTTTATCCTTAGATGTCATGACTTTGGACACTTCCACAATGTTTTTCACTTCTCTGACAGATTTTAGGGGAATATGGCTGGCATATAAATACAGCTGAAAAAAGAATGCTGTAGAATGAAGTCCTTATAAATTATTTTAAAGATTCATTTTACCTCATGATTCTTCAGTAGCTGACAATCGTGGGATTAACACTGCTGGTCTGCAGAGAGCACTTTTCATTCTGCAGACAAGAAACCACAAGACATGAGGCAGGTACTTACTTCAGATATTTATTGTAGTCCATCAGAGAATATCAAATACCTGTTTTCAAACCACCAATATACATTGCCTTCCTGGTGTGAATGAAGGGTGATGGGAATGAGAAGAACTGATGAACATGATTTAGATTTAACAAAACTTGGATAAAAAGGAATTGGACAATTTTAAGTCAGAACAGTTATAGTTTTATTCTTTATATGGGAAAGCAATCTAACAAAGCCAATACCATAAAAATAACTAGAATGAATAAGGCATGTCAAAGTCTTCACTGAGGTGTCAAGTAGATATATACATACAGTACTGAATATTAAGCAACAGTGTAAAAGATAGTCCCACACTTCTGTTATAATTATGAACTAGTAAGTGTCACCACTGTTATTTGAGAGATAGACACCGAGGACATGAACACAGATTTCAATGGTTAGTATCAAACTTGTTAGATGTGCTTCTCCTGGTACTGGAGCCACTGGCAAACTCTCACTAGCTTCACCGGGAGGAGGACCAGAGAGGCTGGGAAGGTGTTTCTGATCCTCCATTGCATAGTCCTCACACAGCATAAATTACACTGTCCAGGTTGCTGGAACACTTCTAAACTTTGAATTTAAATGAATTACATTGGGAAGTCTTAATCCATACATTTTGAGGATAGTTACCTCACCAAAAATAACTACTTCTGATCACCTATGTCTAATACTTGGATTAATGGGCTGTGTGCAAACCACCTACTATGGCATTGTGCATGTACTTAAAGGTTTCTAAGCTGAAGATGGTAATGAATCATTCACATAGCTTGTCATGCCATGATGCCAGACTAAGAACACTCTTTACTGTCAACAGAGAGAAGCTGGAGCAACACACAGTATATGCAGCTACAGCAGGTGGAAAGAATGTGTTTCCCTGTTTCTGTCTGTTGATTGTATAGACAGTTGAGATCTCATGGCACTGGGAAGCAGAGAGTTTGACTCTGTCATTGCTTTCTTGATGCCACGTGTCACAGTAGTTGCTGCAACTGGATACCTATAGTAGATGGTCTGCAAATAACTTTGTGTGTTGCACCAGTAAGACTTTCCTGACAAACAATCTGATATTTTTTAGCAGAGCTATTGCTCTCTTTGCACAGAGAGTTAGTGAATTGTGGGTTCTATATTCTAATGCTTTGCCAATTATGGCAAGATTCATAAGAAGGTCAATATACTTTCTTGTTTAACTGAGAAAATCTATTTATTTCTTATTATGAAGACAATTGGGAAAAGTGTGTTTTCTGACATTTTTAACAGAATGTTTTTGTGGAGATTCATTGATAAGGAGTTTGCTGTGATTTTGAAAAGGATATAATTTAGATCTAACAATCAGAAGTGAACTTTTATGTAATGATCAGAATTTTATATAATGGTGTCTTAACAAAAAACTCTGCCTAGTAGTCAGTGACAATCAATTAGACTTTTCAACAAGCCATTGCAAATTTAAAATATGCACATGAATAAACAGTAGAATAACAGTATGAGAGAAATAACTTGCCTTACACTGTTGCCAATGGAAATACGTATTCATTAATACATGTATACTTTGAAGCAGGGAAACTAACAAGGTACAATCTGTCTGAAAAGCATTATGTGGATAATGTTTGCAGGCAAAAGGCAGGGCAAATAAAATTAATCTTTAAGAATGCTAGTTATTGTTTCAGCCTATTACTGAATATTACAATCCTATTCTAGCTCTCAGATGTGTTGTAAGCACTAAAAAAGGATTTTTCAGTAGGCAGCAAAAGAAGTATTGATTTCGAAAATAAAACGTATGGCTTTTTCAAATGCCTTTGTCTAGTAACATAATATTGCACCAGGCAAAATTGCCTTGGCTGAGCAGCAAGGTCTTCTAATATCTATATTTCAGGAAGATGCAATACAAAAAATGAGTTTAATAGGAGGACATTCATTATCTGTAGTAATTTTAAGGTATATGAAAGAAGCAGGTGCAGCTGTACAAATATATATATATATGTATGTAAATGACTGTTAATACAACCCTGCCAACGAAATATCCCTGCAGTCAAACTTTTCTTACTAATGACAGAAAAACAACAGTTTATGGTTTAACTGTTCTGTGATTTCCAAATATCATCTTTAACATCCTTGACATGAAAAACTGTGAAAGAAACAAGCTTAAAAAACAGAGAATTCATTATAAATCTTGAGGGAAGAAATGGTATTTACATTACTGATCATTGCTTTGTGAAAACCATATTAACTGTTGTGCACTGGACTTAGTAAAGACTCAGGGGGAAGTTGAAAAGCAATGGGCTGAGCAGTACCATCTGAGATTGTCTGGAAAATGTCAAACACTTCCCTTCTTTTTATCCACAGGGAAATATGAATGCATTTCTACTAATCAAAACTTCCTGGAGGAAAGTATGTGGAGAAGAAAGAAATGAAAAAGACCCAATTACTGCAGGGGTAATCTGTCGGGTATTGTGTCATGTCATTCTTGGGTGATGGACAGTGGCAGTATGATTACAAATCTGTAATTCAGTTAA